>SSNR01000074.1:1505695-1557130 GCA_006937965.1 Callopanchax toddi
CCCCCCCCCCCCCCCCCCCCAAAAAAAAAAATGCAGGCTGATTTAATATGACCTTGCTAGAATAACCAACAAGCATTTAAATCAACTTCATAACCTCAGCAGTTTAGGTTTATATTATGTTACAATAAAAAGAAATGCCTAAAACTGTAATAATATTTAACCAGTCATCTGTAAAACAGTTTTATGTTCTCTAAGCATCAAACCATGTATTGGTATACATTTAAACCAGTTTTTGTTTACATCTTGCAATGAAATGATTGTTAATAACCCTATGAGTTCAAACCTTTACTGGTAGAAATGCATGCAAAACCCCTTAAAATCAACTTCAAAATGTTAAAAATCATAATTGTGTATGTGTGTTAGTATCGTGAAGTAACAGCTATCTTATTAGATTACATCAAAATAGTAAATGCTATGTTTTTTAAATAGACATCATGCTGAAATCAGCCCAGTTCACCAGCCTTGATATTTTTGTGTTTCTTATATGACTAGGTTTAAATTTAGCTGGCCTCATAAACTTTATATTTGATTACATTTGCAGAATTTAGTGGGTGATACAGATTTTTGTACAACAAAGTTCAAGAATCAGTCTGTAACATAATAATACACCAGATACATCAAGTGGTTTGTCTCTGACTGAAGCTTTCTAAGATCAAGCTCCATCTCATATTAAAGCTATTATTGTTCCATATGTTCCCAACAGAGCATGCTGCTCTCCTACTATGTGGTTAGTTTCTAAAAGTAAAACGGGAAGCTGAGCTAGTTTCAAGATGCACTGTCTAATTTTAGGACGGCATTAGCTCAGTTGGGAGAGTGGCCAGTCTGGTAACCAGAGGGTCACCGGTTCAATCCCCAGCTCTGGCTGGGTTAGATTGTCGTTGTGTCCTTGGGCAAGACACTTCACCCACCTTGCCTATGTGAGTGTGACTGTGTGAATGTTGGTGGTGGTCAGAAGGGCCGATGGCACAGAATGGCAGCCTTGCTTCTGTCAGTCTGCCCCAGGGCAGCTGTGGCTACAGACGTCTGTCGTAGTTTACCACCACCGATGAGAATGACTGTGTGAATGAATAATGCAACTCTCTAAAGCGTCTTTGAGTGACCTAGAAAAGCGCTATATAAAACTGATGCATTATTATTATGACTCATCCCTTTAGTTATGCTGCTGAATTAGCTGCTGGAGGACATACTAATGACAGTTCCTCATTCTGCTTGTATTTATACTGTAGTTATTGCTGATGTTTCCTTTGTCTTATCTGAAGTCAGATGGTTGCTCATTCTGAGCTTGGTTCTGGTTAAAGGAGTGTTTTATTTTCCACTGTTACCTATTCAGGATGGATGATTGTGTTAAAATAGATTCAATGCAATCTACCAGTTTTCTTATATAGGATGAATAATTGTCATTCGTTAATTTCCTAAATATCTCTGAATATTTTACAATTGGTGTTTAATCTGTGCCAGAACACTGAAATAATACAAGGGCAGATGAGCTAGAAATTGGTGAGGGTCTGATAAGGAACAAATACTGTAATTCTAATAATTTTGTCACTCTAATAAAAGTTTAACAGGACAAAACAGCAACATCAGGCCCCTTTTTGCACTAAACAACCTAATTCATTTAGCCTATGCATACACAAGTGTCATGTTACTAATAACATTTAAAAAGATGAAAATGTCAGGTTGTGATGTCACAGAGAAACATGTAAACATGGTGTTTAAACACAGGGTCATTAGTTCACTGCTCCTCTGTATCCCCAGGACATCAATTTAAAAGTTACACTGAGGGACTGTTGCTCTACCTCAATTCCCTTCACACTGTGATGAAACTGCTGACGTTAGATGAATAGGAAAAACATTCTCCATACTTAACAAATATCTTGATTAAATAAAGACTTATGAAAAAAAATCTTTGAGACTGATCAATTTTCTGCCTGAAGGAATTAGGGTGAATAGTTCATGATGGATGTGTGGGTTTTGTTCTTTGCTCTGGAACTGGATCTGCTGATGTAAATGTCCTATAGAAGAGGGAGGCTGCTGTTGGTTATTGTTCTTACTGCAGCTTCTAATCAGCATTAGAGCAGTTCTCAGACCAGACTGTTATGGAGGAGGATGTTCTGATTAGTCAGCACTTTTAGAGCCATTGATGAATCTTTTTAATGATGCTGGCTGTGTTTGAAAGGTAGAGGTCATGTGCAGGCCCAAGTATTTAACTGTTTTATTTAGGGATGCTCGATATTGGCTTTTTTACCGATATCCGATATGTCTAACTCTTAATTTCCGATACAGATATAAACCGATACCGATATAAGCAGGGTAGCCCTCATAAAAAAAAGACAAACAGTATTTAATGCCAAATAAATAATAACTATACATCAGATTTGTTATATTTTGATATTTTGGGAGAGAGGAGAAGTAGCCGAACAGTTTGATGCATAATATGTGCACGGTATGTAAGGGTCATGTGTGTCATCATTACAAAAACCGATACCGATATTTATCAATATTGCATTTTAATGCCAATATCGGCCGGTATTATCAGTAGACCGATACCGATGTCCATCCCTAGTTTTATTTGATGATGACAACAGAAGTAATTGAGACTTTGCCCAGTTATTTCTTATAAAACAGACTTTTCTCCAATCACACATCTACTTTTTGAGGGGGAAGATGCAATTGAAGAGAAATCATGTCTTGTAAAACCACATGTGTATGGGGATAAAATAGACTCAATATATCTGTGCATGTGTACGACTTGATTTGTAATTTGTGTAGACCTGTTTGTGTGTAGCTTTGTGTAGTTGTATCTGTACAACATGATTTGTAAACTGTAAAAAAGAAAAAAACCACAACTTCAAAAAACAGCCTTAACATGCCTTAATTTGGAAGTTTACGAGTTAATTGTGAAATCATCCTGACTCACTTAAATTGTTTTTAATGCTGGAGTCAATAATTATTTATTGATTGATGTTGGCAGTAAAGAGTCAGGCGAAGATTCCGTTAATAAATTTAATGGGCAGTTATTTAGAAGTCAATAAGACTGGCAATTAATAATAAGTACCATCAATTTATTTATTGTAGGGTAGCTTGTTCTGCAGGCAGGTATTGTGCAAATGTATCACTAGTGTAAACAAAGTCTGCACGCCCAAAAATGGATATTTGCTATTTAAAAACAAAATTGCAACACATTATTTTCTTGTGGGAAGGAAGCAGAGATGATAATGGCTTTAAAATCCCATACAAAAGTTTTTTCTTGTGTTTTTAAGTTTAGGTTTTATTGTTTAAAAGACTAAGTTTTGCCAGTGGTGATCCCCCCCCCCCTTTTTGGTTGCAATTATACAACCAAGCTTTTAATTAAACAATAAATTAAATATCTGTTTAATGTTAAAGAATAACACGTGTGAATATAAAAAAAAAAAAACAGTGGAAGGAAAAAATAAACTAGTATGACCAGTTTCATGAAAAGACCTCAAAATAAGGAAGTTCTAAAAATTCTAATAAAATGTTGCTTTAATAAAAGCCATATTCATCTATTTTAACTGGGAACTGGGCTGATCACATCTAGAAAGATCAGTCAGGATTCTTCAAGCATTAGTTTAAGTATTTTTTTTAAATGTCAAACGTTTCCATGAGTTTAAAATGTTGCTCTGATCTGGGTAACAAAGCTCTGGAGGTGTAGTGAACAGTGATTGGTGAGGCTGTCACCATCAACAAGGATTAAAAGCGGTCACACTGTTTGCTGGACAGAGAGTGATGTGTTTTAGTCTGCCTGTTTCATTTATCATCACCTCTCTGCTCATCACAGATACATGGAAGAGACAGACGCGACAGAGAGACCTGCTCCGGTTATAGAGACAGATAAATGATGCTCAATGCAACCATGCTGGGTTTATTCACCTTGTCAGGACTGAAGGACACAACAACAAAGTACAGAATCACTCTTTTCTCTTTGACCCTGTGTTGTTACAGCGTGATTTTGATTGTGAACATGGCTCTGATTCTCACCATTGTATTAGAAGAAAAGCTGCACAAACCCATGTACATCTTCCTGTGTAACCTGTGCTTTAACAGTCTTTATGGAACAGCAGCCTTTCACCCTAAGTTCCTCTTTGATCTGTTGTCGAACACGCAGGTCATCTCCTACGCAGGCTGCCTGCTGCAGGTCTTTTTTATTTACTCCTCTGCAACAACTGATTTCTCTATTCTGTCTGTGATGGCTTATGATCGATATTTGGCTATTTGCCGCCCTCTGGAGTATCATTCTATCATGACAAAACAAAGAGTTGCTGTTTTGGTGAGTTTCTCCAGACTTGTGCCTATGACCTGTCAGGCTGTTGTGGTGGTTATGTCCTCTAACCTGATTTTATGTGGCTCCCATGTAGAAAAACTATACTGTGACAACTGGTCTATCCTTAAACTGTCATGTTACTCAACAACATCTAATAACATTGTAGGATATTGTGTGATTCTTTTGTATTTGGGCCACGCTCTTTTCATCATATGTTCCTATGTGCAGTTGGTCAAGTTTTCTCTGAAGTATAAAGATCGCAGGAAGAAGTTTCTGCAGACGTGCGCGCCTCATTTATTTTGTTTGATCAACGTCGCAATTGCTCTTCTTTTTGACGTCATGTATGCAAGATACGGATCAGAATCCATGACACAGAGTGTCAAAAACTTCATGGCTATACACTTTCTGATAGTCCCTCAGGTTTTTAATCCAATCATTTATGGTCTGAATTTAACTCAAGTGCGAAAAAGTTTTTTGAAATTGTTTAGGTTCAGCAAACACACTGTTGTGTAGGTTGAAGCAGCATAACTGTGTTTTCAGGTTGGTGATTCTGTCTGGAAACCTAGCTTTCCCTTCCAGAATGTAGAATGCATGATGATAACACAAATCTGTAAAATTGTCATCAGAGAAGTAAAAAATGAGAATAGTAATGGATGAATGTTAATAGAGCTCAGTTTCTTTCTTCACTGAGAGTAATAGTTTGAGTTTGTAGCACTTATTTGTCTTTTTAATAAATCTCTTTTTGCTCTTTAGGCCAATGTTGTTATGTCTCAATAGTGTAACTAAAAAATAATCAAAACAGAACTGAATGTACGAGTTTAAGGTTTCAAGAAATGTGTTAAAATGGTTGCAAAATGCAAAGAATAAAAAAGTCTAAAGATTCTGATATACTGCTTGTCTGTATTTATGTTGAATAATCTAAATATTTCACATGACAGTGGACCTATTATGAGTGAGTAATGCTTTTGTCTTTAAATTCAGCACAACAGCAGGAATGTTTCCATCATTTCAATGGTTTATTATCTTTGAAATGTGTTTTATGTGTTTAAAGATATTTGTTTTTCTTTATGGACTTTTTATGTGTTTTACTGGGTATTTTATTGTTGTTTCATGTACAGCACTTTGGTCAATGGCAGATGTTTTTAAATATATATGAATAAATTTAAATTTGAACTCTTTTGTATAATTCAACTTTATTGAATGCACGATCAGAAGAACAGAATGCAGTAGTTCTACCACCTAAAAGCATATTTAGCTATCACCAATATAAGATACATCATAAACAGCAGCACAAGCTTCTGGGCTTATTTTTATATTTGAACAAACAAAAACACACACAGGTCAAACCCCAGATGCTAACCCTGATGGGTGAGGATTATGATATGATAGTTTGAAGGTTTGGGCTCTTTTTTTGTGCCAGTCCTGGTTGTTGAGGGTCACTATCCCACATATTTAGATGTTCCTCTGCTCCAAACACACCTGCTTTGAATAAATAGATGATTAGCAAGCTTCTGCAGAATTTGAGAATATGTTGAATTAATTCAATGTTTGAATCAGGTGTATTGGGGCATGAGAACATTTTAATCATGCATGATAATGTCTCTTAATGACCAGAATTGGACTTAAACTAGGCCTCCTCACTATTCTTCATTACATTTTTGTGTTGTGTCCATTTGGAGCCAAGATCTTGATCTACTTGAACCACTCATCTTTTCCCTTTATCAGTTTATCATTTTTATTATTTATTTTTTAACCAGAACTCATCTTATGATGGTTATTTAGCTTACAGGTTCATTTAAAAAATCAGAATATCATTTGAGAAAGTGAAAGTCATAAATTATATAGATTCATCACACAGAGTGAAATATTTCACACCTTTATATCTTGTAATTTTGATGATTATAGTTCACAGATCAAGACACCATAAAATTCAATGTCTCAGATCATTAGAAAATTACATACAAAAAAAAAAAAAGAGAAGAATACACTAAACCAGGCATGGTTGATGCAGAGAGATGCTTTCTGATATGTTTAGAATTTCACTAACAAGAGACCCAATAAACAAAAATACTAGTAAATTGAAAAAAATTTAAAATGGTAAATTTACCATCTAATCAAAGTATTTGATTTTATTAATCAGGTTTTTCCAGATAAATACATTTTCTGGTAAAAAAAAGAACCAAAACCTTCACTGACTTTACCGTATACACTGTAAAACCTGATGAGTTGAGTGAACTCAAAAATTTTGGTGAAACTGATCAAATATTTTAAGTAAATAAACTCAAAAATAAAAGTTGATAAACACACTATATTTAGTAGCTTTGGATAAATATTTTAAGTAACAAACTTAAAATTTTAAGTTGAAACAACACACTTTATTTAGTTTTTTTTCTTCCAGATTTGTTTATTTTGGTCATTTTTCAAGTTGCCTTGGATAAATATTTGAAGTAACTTAAACTCAAAATTATAAGTTGAATAAACACACTTTATGTATTAGCTTTGGATAATGTTCATACACATTTTTCTTTTTGAGTTTCATGTACTAAAGCCAGCCAGAGCTACTTCCAACTATAGGCCAAAGAGGAAGTCCTTTTAAACTTTAGGGGAGCCAATCACCAGCTCCCATCAGGCTGATTAGGTGATGAGGTCTGTGGAGCTGCAAGCAGATTGGAGGAAATCCACCCTTCAGACTAGAGAGCATGCAGGAGGGCGGGTCCTCACATGGAGACTGGACAGAAAACAAAGCTTAAAAGCAAAAAGGCCTTCTCAAAACAGAGGGGGCCATAACATCAGTAAATAAGAAACTTAGAAAAGCACTCCTACATGCTGCTACGGCAGGAACGCAGCCAGCCAGGTGGAGAGCATTACCAGTTCAAATTTAAAAGTCAGTAATGCTCCACAGCACGTCCTCCTCAATCTACAGTAGTCTCAAAAGCAAGGCAGCAGAAAAAACTTTCTGGACCCCAAATTAAATGATTTTGATTTGGATATTGATGTTTCATGAGTTTCGTCCAAAGTAACCAGCACGCATTCACACTCGAAGTGAGGAATCCAACATGTCGGTTTGAAGCCCCTGCGTGCGTGGTGACGTCAGGGATTACTCAAAACATTTGAGTGCAATGTCTGAAACTAATCATTTTTTCACGTACTGAAAACATGAAAAAAGCAACTTGTTCAAACTACTTAGAAAAATAAAGCAGTTTGAACTTTTACACATTTTTAAGTAGTAGCAACTCATTTGCTTTATCTAGCTATTACTATTCGGTCTCACAGTGTAGCAGGCTCTGTGTGAGCTCTGTTCATAAAGCGTGACTGAAGTTTTTAAATAAAAACGGTCGACCAATCAGATCCAGTGACTTTAATGCTTTTTACTATTGAGTCAAACGTATGAGATCCCTGTACGTGTCGTGTTCACAAAGATTCTGTTCATTAAAATGGTGCATTTATAAAGAATTTGTGAGCAGAACAAATACATAAAATCATATTTTGCCATTTCTCTTTTTATTTAAAAAATATTCTAACTTTTGTGGCCCTCGAGGACTTTACACTTGATGATTTTGGCTCTTGTGTTGAAAAGTTTGGACACTCCTGCACTAAACAGAAATGTCAGGCTTCTCTTAATTTCTAGCTACTCAATACTAATTTGGGCCTCTTTTGCATGAATTACTGTGCAAAGTGGCATGGAGGTGATCGGCCTGTGGAGCTGCTGAGGTGTGATGGAAGCCATGTTGCTTTGATAGCTGCCTTCAGGTCATCTGCATTGTTGGGTCTGGTGTCTCATCTTCTTCTTGACTATACCCCACAGATTCTCTATGGGGTTCAGGTCAGGTGAGTCTGCTCAGAGCTCAGTAACACCATGGTCACTGAACCAGCTTTTGGTACCTTTGCCAGTGTGAGAAGGTGCCAAGTAACAAATCCATATAATATACGAGAATCACTTTCTGAGATAAGTTTTGTCATGGATTTACTCAGAAGCCCACGTGTTAGTTATGAGGCTTTAGTAGCACCAACCACACCTCCACACAGCCACCAGGTGGCTCATCGTTGTGAACAAATAGTAAACAGTGATGAATTTTTAGGAAACAGTTTCAGAAATGATCCTCAGAGGGATGAATGTCCAGTAATTTCCATCCACTATGATGAAATATGAGTGATGTAACTTCAACTCTCCAGACCAAACTTCCTGTTTGTTGAGTCGTCCCTGGACGGGCTGCAGAGGACAGTCAGGCCTCAGGGGGCAACAAGAGCTACGCTCAGCTAATTACAACCTAATGTTTGGAGAGGCAGAGCTCCTGGGATGGCTTACAAACCACACAATATTTAATACCTCAAACAATTAGACACAATATTTTAAATAATAATTAACCACAATTTAGCAATTTTTTGTTTAATCTTTAATTTATTAAACTCAAAGTCGTTTATGTTATGAAAGAAGCACCTCATGGGGGTATTGTTGTTCTGGTGTAGTAACTATGGTAAAAGTGGTCAACAGGTCATTAACTAATTGTCCTCAGAGTGCAATTAATAAAGCAGCACCACTCTAGAGAACTGGTCTGAGCCTCAGACCACACAAACAAACTTTTCTCCAGTCATCCTGCTCAAAATAATAACAATGATAAAAAAGTACAAAGAAAAAAGTTTAAAATGCTTTTTCTTTTTACCAAAATCAAATTTAAAATACATTATTAACTCAACCAATTGCTGTTAAATAATTAAAAACAGTCAGTTACAGAAGTATCTGACAGTATAAGTACTATACCAGCAAAAACAGGACTCACAGGATTTCACATAGTTGAAATGTACTGTTAGTGCAAACATTGGTAAATAAATTAAAACACACTGCTATCCATTTTTGAGTGAGTTCTCGGAAACAGTGGAACATCTAAAGCTCATATAAAACAGTCTAACCATGTTTGTTTTTACCAGCTCCAATGAACTTGTCTTAAGAAACCGACATGTTAATTCTTTATTTGTGTCAGCCTGGTCTCATGGACAACTACTAAAACACTAAAAATGTTGCACATGGTGCATCTTTTGCAGGGTTTGCACAACCTACAATACGCAGAATGTACAAGAGTATCAAACATCTGGTGACTTAAGCATCTTCTGTGTTTGGTTTTTGCACAAATCCTTCAGGAACAGTATCATGGTAAAAAAAAAACAATACTAAATATTTCATTTATTCTTTTGTTGCCTGCTTGTTCCTGCTCAGGGTCAAAAGGAGCCGGTGTTTATCTCCAAAAGTTATTGTGAGATGACACCCTGGACAGGTCAACAGTCCATCACTAGGCCATGCATAGAGACAAATGAATACTGAGAAAACACTCATGAGGAAAACATGAAAACTTCACAAATAAAGGCAGTAGCCAGGTGTTGAACCTGCAACCTCATTGAGATGAGGTAACAGTGACATCAACTGTGCCTTGGTTTTTATCGTTCATGTTCACATGTCTTTTTACGGCTTTAAATGACCATTTGGCCTGCCATGACACCAAACCTAAACAGCATTAAAATTAACAAAATTATCCAACACCTGAATCCAAGAGGAAATAGAGATATGGTGGTTAATTTACATAGGCCCCAAAATAAAAATCAGAATGAACTAAAAGAGTCTTTACTTCTTCTTAAAGTCTAAGAAATCATAGGAATGTGCTGAATGAAAAATATTCTTGATTTAGTTTAGTTTGATACATCTTCACTCTGCTGCAATAATCAGCAATAAACTATGCTCAAATGTTTTGTTGAAATAAAAACACTTATTTTAAACTCTTGTTGTCATTGTGACCTTTCTAATTAAATGTCAGTTTGCTGTGAGCTATAGGCATCAATTAGCTCTGGCTTCAGCTTATTCCTAGTTCAATTACTGCCTAACACAATTTTTTGTTTTGCTTTCTTTTTGGTATTTCTTTTTTTTTATTATATCAATTGGATTTCTTTTATTCATTCAATAAAAAGCATATAACATTTTTGTTGAAACAAACACATTTTACTTAGGAATTTTAAATATATTTTCCAATTTACTGTAGAAGTCATTAGGCTGTTTGTTTCAGAACCCTCTTGAGTAGAAGTGTGATGACGCGACGCGAGGCACCATTAAAGTCTCCTTATCCTCTCTCTGCTCTCCACATGTAGCGTGTCTACAGGTCTGATCGAACATGTGAACTCAAATGTAGAACAGATTCATTGTTAGACACACTAAGGTTCAATTTGTCTTTCAACTTTGTATTGTGTCGTTGGAAGCTGGAATGGAAAACAACTCTCTTCCTTTTTATTTTACTCTCACCATGTTTGTGAACATTGAACACTATCGCTATTTAGCCTTCACTTTTTGCATGCTGCTCTACAACTTTATCATCTCTGCCAACCTGCTAATGATCCTGGTGATTTCACAGCACAGAACGCTGCACCAGCCCATGTATGTGTTTGTTGCCTTGTTATCGGTCAACGCTCTGTATGGTTCAACAGGTTTCTTCCCCAGGTTTCTCATGGACCTGCTGGCTGATGTTCATTTGATTTCACATTCTGCTTGTTTCACTCAGATCTATGTGATTTACACGTATGCGTGCAATGAGCTGAGCATTCTCAGCGTTATGGCCTATGATCGATATGTAGCTGTTTGCCATCCTTTACACTATAACAGAAAAATCACTTTTAACATGGTGGTCATTTTGTCAGCGTTGGCTTGGATTATTCCAGCTTTGATAATTGCAACAATCATTTCCCTGTCTGCTCAGCTCCCTCTATGTGGCAACGAGATACAAAAAGTCTTCTGTGCCAACTGGAACGTGGTTAAATTATCATGTGTTAGCACTGCTACTAATAATGTTTTAGGGATATTTTTGTCCATAACTTCCGTTTTCCTTCCACTCTTCTATGTCTTGTATACATACTTAAGAATTTTGATTGTTTGCTGGAAAAAATCAGCAGAATTCAAAGGTAAAGTGCTGCAGAACTGCCTGCCTCACATAGTCTCCTTCATCATTTACTCCATCACAGCATTTTGTGATAATGCCTTGAGTCGTTACAATCTAAAAGACATAAATCCATATGTTTCTGTGATTTTATCCTTGGAGTTTGTTGTCATTCCTCCAGTTTTAAATCCTCTGGTGTACGGACTTAAGCTGCCAGATTTAAGAAGACATATTTTGGGGTTGTTATTATGGTATAAAAGATGATAATTTCTATGACATATAAACTAAAATCATAGTGCTGCATCAAGTTAACCTAAAAATGTGATTACTGTGTAAAATTATCCTTTGCAACAGTCTGTTTCTAAAAGAGATTCATGAAAAAAAGAATTTGTTTTAGATTCTAAAAACCTTTGTCCGAATTAGAGATATGTTTGTGAAACAAAAATATTTTAAGGTAAAAGTTTTAGTTGACTGTAGAAAATGTTAACTGAATGAAATGACATTTAACAATTTCTCACAGCGTTTTCTGTATTTGCATCAGAACTGAGCAATTGTAATTCAAGATAACACAAAGGTTGTGTTCACAGATTTTTCTAAGGTTGATTCAGCTTATTTATTGTTTTTTATTTAACTGAATTGGGTGAACATTTTTTAAATCACTTTTTAAAAACACAAATTTATCTTCTGCAGGTTTAATCATATAGAATCACTTTGTTCTGTTTTAATTCCCAAACATAAAGTACCTCTATTCTTTTAAACTGGTATTGTTTCTGTAGGGATCTTATTGGTTTTAGGTCTGCATAACTTATTCAGATCATGGATCGATTGTGACTCGTTGCACCCCTCCTGGGCATGTGTGAGTTACATGCGTGGGTCGTCTGTACTGTGATTGTGTGTGTGTTGAAGCGTGCTTCAAAGGAGCTGCGCGTAAGGGCGCGGTGCCAGGTGCACTGGAGATCCTGTGACTCTGTGAGTGTGTGTGTGTGTCAGAGGTCCTACCTGTGTGTCCACTAGTTTCAGAGGTCATGTGAGCACTCATTCACTGCGCTGCAACAGGATGTGAAGCTCGTCAGATCGAGTGGTTTCCCATCGGGACCACGCAGCGCTGGTCCGCAAAGGTGCGTTCAGGCAGTCGGTTCTGGTACGCATGAATGAAATCTGGTTCTCTTGAGGACTGGTGGACTGCTTATGTGCAGCTCTGTTTATTATGTACTTTGCTCTTTACATGAGATGAATGGTGTGTCAAACAGTTTGTCCCAAAACTAAATAAGTAAAATTAAAAAAAAGGACAATTTGTCGCCCCCTCCAGCAGAGGGAGCCCTAGGCAATGGCCTAATCAGCCTATGCCCAGAACTGGCCCTGAGCGGCTCCATCAGAAACATTTCAAAGTCCTGGTTAAAGTTGTAGCCTGTCTCCAAACTTAAACCCAACAGAACATTTTTGGAGGAGCTAAAACTTTGTGTTGCCCAGCGGGAGCCCTGAAACGAAAGATATGGAGATTTGTATGGAAGAGAGGGTACAAAAATCCCTGCTGTTAGTGATGGTAACCTGGTCAAGAACTGGAGGAAATGTCTGTCCTCTGGAATGATAAACAAAGGTTTCTGGACCAAATATAAAGTTCTATTTTTCTGCTGTATGAAATACTTACCAGATTGACCTGAATACAATATAAGAATCAGAATAAGACGAGTTTTTTTCATTAAAAATAATGTGAAAATGGGGGTTGTCTTATAATTGAGGTCTAGTTTTTTGGGGCCCTTACCGAACCAGCAGAGGGCGCAGGCTTTTTGGTCAAAGCGGCAGCAACAGGAAGCTCAGCACAGATCGCGACCGGTCCCGGTCCGGACCAGCTCAAAGTTACAGGCCCAATGGGGATAAAAATTCCCGATGATCAGTCCAGCCTGGTCCACATCCAGGCCCAGTGCAGGTGCTTTCAGTGTGAGCAGCTCAGCACGGACTTCTGTCCAGGTGAGGGCTCGCGTTGGTCGATCCACACACGCCTTCTTCCCCTGAGGTCCTCACACAGCTGAACAGAACCTCGGTCGCTGGACCTGCACGTATTATTGGCGCAGTGCTATATCTGTATCTGACATGTCACCTCCTGTCTACGCTAAATATGAATTTCACTATTCTCATGAATCTTCATTTACGCCACACACACACACACACNGGGGGGGGGGGGGTCTAACCTCCCCTGCCACGCCTCCTACTGATGGGTGGTGCCTCCATGGGTGGGTCTTGGTGTCGGGGCCAGGTGCTGGGGCATCTGCTGGCTTGCCCCCGGTGGCTGCTTGGCAGGATCTGAGCCCCCTGTTGGGCTTCTGCCAGGACCAGGTTGCCCTATTGGTTCTCGGATCTCTGGGTCCAGGCTGGATCTTCCCTGGTGCGGCTGGCTGCCGGTGGGGCCTGCAGAGTGATCTTCTGTGCCTCTCCTGGGGCTGTTGCGGCTGCTCCTGTCCTGCGATGGTCTTCCTGGAGTTTCCGTCCTCTGAGTGACCTCCAGATGTCTGTGGCTCCTTGCACTTATGAGCACTAAACACAAACACACATACACACACACAGGTGCTCACAAGGTGTTCACACAAGTATGGACTCAGGTGTTTTCAGACACATTAACTTGGGCGGTGGTTGGCACTGAACACACCTTGAATTAATCATCATTACTGTGTATTTTTCCAAGGACATTGCAATTGTTGTATATTCATATGTTGTTTATTGCTGTGGTAACCCGATCCTTACTGCGCATGTGCATAGTTGGACGTTACAGATCAGGTCTACCCGATCGGTTTTGCGCATGTGCAGAACGCATCTACTCGAACTGAAGTTTTTTAAGGGAGTTACGGTTCAGAGTATCTTTTAAGGTGTTAACAAGTATATATTAAATCTATATACATACATAATGTATTAAAATGTTTATACACGTAGGTTTCCATTGTTTAAATGGTCGGCGCAGTCAAGAAAGAGGCAAAGCTGTTGGGAAAAGCTAAGGGCTAACTGAGAGCTAATCGTCCCATTCAAAAGACTTGAATGTCACAAAGTTGGTGGAAAGAGGAAGTGACGTAGGCTTCGCGCATGCGCAGAACCGATCATGCTTCCGGGTACAGATCGGGCAGTGACAAGCCCTTCCTATATGTGAAGACATTTCTAGGTAAAGACATATGCATCAACCTGTGAAAGCATGGGTAAAGACATATGCATCAACCTGTGAAAGCATGGGTAAAGACATATGTGTCTACCTGCACATGTCCACCAAGACAGGCCACTGAACAAAGCAAACCTGTAGTTGCCAATATCCACGTTGCCCTGCCACCCTTTTAAACATGTGCCTCAGTCCTATTTCTGTTGTCACAAGCTTACAAAAAAGGGTTCACACACCACAACAACCTTCAAAACCTCAGCTCTCTAAAACACACTCTCCTTAATGACTCACTTGTTTTTGGGCTTGTGAAATTGCCAATTAGCAGTGAATAAAGCTGACTTCTTTACTGCATATGCTAACCACCTGTCACTTGACATCCTGTCTCTCATGAGACCTAGATCAAACCGGGTAACAATGTTACCCCAGCTGCAATTTTCAAACAATCACACCTTCTCCCACACCTCTCATCTGGATGAGGTGGTACAACAGGCATGCTGATTTTCAACAAATGGAAGTATAGTCAACTGCTACCTGTTGCTAAATACACCACCTTTGAATACTATGCCATTTTGGTAACTGGACAGATGAATTAGACACCCTGCTCGCTTCCATTCCTGAGCATGACTGTTCCATAATGTTCCATTGCTCCAACAGTGACTGCAGCAGTCACACATGACCCAGTTCTTCAGATAGCATCTTTTAGACTAGCACCTACCCCGCACCTCCATTCCCCTACTCTACTGCACTCTCTTTGCGCACTTCCCTCTATGCTTGTACTCTTCCTACACTGTCACATCTGGCAGAGCCTGATGAGTGTTCTTCCCCCTAAGTATTTTTTTTGTTAGCCTCAATGGTAACTGCTTTTTTACTTTATCATTTGTAAGTCGCTTTGGATAAAAGCATTTCACAAATACATGAACATAAAATAAGTAAATATTTTGATTGGAGAATGTTTTTTGTATTTTTCTCTCTTTGACTTGATTACCTTTCAGACTAAATGTGAGTTTGCTGTGGGATAGATATGAATTAACTCTGGCTAATAGATATCTATCCCACTATTTGAATTACACCTGCTTATATAGCAGAAATGTATGCTTTTTAATTTTGCTTACTTTTTGGTTTTCCTTTATATTCCTTTTAATGTCAACTGGATATTTAGGAATTAAAAATTCATTCATTCAATCAATAATAACTAAGTTAAAAAAATTTTTTTTTATTGAAACAAACAAATTTTACTTAGGAATTTAAAACATATTTTCCAATTTACTGTAGAAGTCATTAGGCTGTTTGTTTCAGAACTCTCTTGAGTAGAAGTGTGATGACGCGACGCGAGGCACCATTAAAGTCTCCTCATCCTCTCTCTGCTCTCCACATGTAACGTGTCTACAGGTCTGATCATGTGAACTCAAATGTAGAACAGATTCATTGTTAGCCACACTAAGGTTTGATCAATTTGTCTTTCAACATTTTTTAAATTCCTTTGATAAAAAACAGACAACAGATATTTTTAAAGACAGGAACAGAAGCTTGTTTTGCTATAAAGAAGAATATTGTGTCGTTGGAAGCTGGAATGGAAAACAACTCTCTTCCTTTTTATTTTACNTACACACACACACACACACACACACACACACACACACACACACACACACACACACACACACACACACACACACACACGCTAAAAGATAGAGGGAGAAAGAGATTTAACATAATTTTTTTCACTTTTTTTCCAATTGACTGAAATTCGTCACCACGACGGAGAACTTTAACCCCTGATTAATAGGCAAATATTAAAGCAGTCTGTTATTACGGTATTGTTTAAATGATTTTCTTTAAATTTCGATAAAAATAGTTTCTTTAAAAAGTGAATTTAGTCTTTTTTCTGAAGACCAGTCTTGAAAAGGGGGGTCGTCTTATAATCGGGGTCATCCTATATTCAGATCAATATGCAATAAAATGCAAATGAATGATTTAATAATCATACAATGTGATTTTCTGGAATTTATCTGAGATTCTGTCACTCACAGTTGAGGTGTTCCTACGATAAAAATTAAGACCTCTCCAACTTTGTAAGGGAAAACTTGAAAATCGGTGGGGGATCTAATACCCTTCCCCCATTGTACTGTATATACCAGTACATATATATGTATATATTTTTAATTATATCTGCAGACGTGAGTGATCTGGTTGGTGCATAAGAATGGTGCAAGGCCATAAGAGCTTTATATATCAGTGGTAAGATTTTAAAATTAATTCTGCTTTCAACAAGTAGCCAGTGCAGAGCAACAGGTGTGATGTGTTCCTGTTAGAACACGAGCTGCAGCAGCATTTTGAATCAGCTACAGTCTATGAAAAACACTATGGGAGGCCTGTTAAGATACTGTTGTAGTAATTCAACCTGCTATGAAGGCATGAATTAATTTTTCAAAAAGTCCGTTGTGGATACAAACGGTTTAACATAAGAAATGATAAAAAAAAAAACTAATTTAGTAACATAATCAACACAGAGAGCTCAGAGGAGCTGCAGCTTTATGTCTTGGATCATTTGGACAAAAACTAGCATTTTTTTTCTAAACTTGGATTAGTTGTAAGAAATTGTGTGGCATCCATACATTAATATCATTTAAACACTGTGTAAGGGAGGTGTATCATCAGTGGATAATGACATGTATACCTGTAAATCATCTGCATAGTAATAGCTGTTAGATTATGTTTCTGAATACATTGATAAAATAGGTCTAAAAGCAAATGCAATAAATACAACTTTCTAAAAAGAGTCACTAAATGCAACTCTTAGATTACTGATAAGATGTGGAATTCCCTTGTGGACAAACGTCATTCCATGTTGCTGCTACAAAGACTTATAAACCCATCAGAGGGTGAGGTAGACAGAGAGTCACTCCATTGAGGCTTTACAAATGTAGCTTTACACTCTGAGGAGGAACAATGATAAACTAGGGTTTATTGATGGATAATGTCTCAGTGATTACCATGTTTACTCTGTCAGGGTTAACTGGGACTTCCAGCTACAGGGTTACTATCTTAGCTCTGACTTTCTTGTGTTATTGTGTGATTTGCCTGGTAAATGTGATCATCGCTTTGACAATCATTATGGATAAACGCCTTCATGAACCAATGTATATCTTCCTCTATAACCTGTGCATTAATGGACTCTATGGGACAGCAGGTTTTTACCCAAAGTTCCTCTATGACCTCCTGTCAGCCACTAGTTTCATCTCTGTTTCTGGGTGTTACCTGCAGGCTTTTGTGTTGCACTCTTCAGTCTGTGCTGACTTCTCTCTTCTGGCTCTGATGGCTTACGACAGATACGTGGCTATTTGTCGACCTCTGGTGTATCACTCTGTAATAACTAAACAAAGGGTGTGTGTTTATGTCATTTTTGCTTGGCTTGTTCCCTTTAGCATGTTGTTTCTTAGCTCGATAACAACATTTACATCATCCTTAACGTTTTGTGGGTCACACATACCAAAGATCTACTGCGTTAACTGGGTCATCTCTGGTCTTGCTTGTTCTTCCTCTGTTATTCGTGTTATTATTCCCTATTTTATCCTCACTTTTTATTTTGGCCATGCTGTTTTTATTGTCTGGTCCTATGTTCATCTGGTCAAAACCTGCAAAACCTCCAAAGAGGGCAAACATAAATTCATGCAGACCTGTGTGCCACATTTATTCTCTTTAATCGTTGTTGTTGGATCAGTGCTTTTTGACTTGCTGTACATGCGATACGGATCAGCAGACTTATCACAAAACATTCAGACCCTTCTGGCAATACAGTTTCTCCTCATTCCACCACTTTTCAACCCCCTCATTTATGGCTTCAGGTTGACACAGTTAAGAAAAAGACTCATACATTTGATATCTTGCAGAAGTTCTGTTTTGAGATAAAAACCAAGCAACATCCTGTGGCATTGTGTCTCTGCTGAAATCTCATTTAATACATCAAGTGAGGCTTTCAGAATCTTTAACAGGAAATGTATGATTGTTTATTTAATACAAGTAAAATGTTAATACTTTTGCTCTGTTTTGTTCTGGAAAATATATGTATTCATCTCTAAATGTGTTACTATGGAATGTTTCATCTACTGTGAACAAAGGTTCATTTCAGTCCTTCTGGGTGGGCATTGTGACCACTGACCATCGCATAAAGAGTTCAGAAATGAACATATCTAACTCACAGGTCAAATCTAAGAGACTGATTGATGCACACAGCTGTTTGTAATGGTCAAGGTAACTAAAAGAAGCAAGAGATGAGCAAAGATCAACATAATCAATCTTTGGTGGAGAGACAGAACGTCTGCCTGATTACGTAAGCGCACGAAACAGGACTTTTTATGTTAGTATTTATATAATAAGTGTGGAACTGGGATGGGGTTTTCAGCATATAAAAGGATGTACTGAGCTTGGAATCATTGTCTCCTACTTGTATTGCATGTAACAAGTAGACACCCAGAACTCTGATAAACAACTTCCAATCCCAGATTAACAATCGTTGTGTCTTCTTCATTATCAGCAATAAGAATCATCATTAAAAAATGTTACTGTTGATCACGCATTCACAGGCAACAATAAAAATACTGTATGTAGTCATCTGTGTATTGTCTCACCGCATTTAATCACCTCCTAAATTAATTTTTGCAAACCTGAACCTCTGAGTTTACCATTAATTTATCTATTGAAAGAACTTATTGTCCTTTAATATTCCATTTTTGTTTCTTGCCACAAAAAGTTCATTTATATGCTTTTGAAATTATAATTAGTTTGAATGCTGTTATAATTTAATTAGTTATTCTTTGGTCAAAAGTGTAAACTGTAAAATATAGTTTTGTTTATCAAGGAACCATAGAATTTGTCTGGTTCTCACCAGGTTTATCATTTATTTTGTCAAATTAACAAAAATGCTGGTCATTTTACACAGTGAAAATATATGAACATTTTTCATTCAATTTTAGCCACACTAAGGTTTGATTAAATTGATGTTGTCTTTCACTATATGTTTAAAATACCTTTTGTTAAAAACAGACAGATTGGGGGGGGGGGGGTCTAACCTCCCCTGCCACGCCTCCTACTGATGGGTGGTGCCTCCATGGGTGGGTCTTGGTGTCGGGGCCAGGTGCTGGGGCATCTGCTGGCTTGCCCCCGGTGGCTGCTTGGCAGGATCTGAGCCCCCTGTTGGGCTTCTGCCAGGACCAGGTTGCCCTATTGGTTCTCGGATCTCTGGGTCCAGGCTGGATCTTCCCTGGTGCGGCTGGCTGCCGGTGGGGCCTGCAGAGTGATCTTCTGTGCCTCTCCTGGGGCTGTTGCGGCTGCTCCTGTCCTGCGATGGTCTTCCTGGAGTTTCCGTCCTCTGAGTGACCTCCAGATGTCTGTGGCTCCTTGCACTTATGAGCACTAAACACAAACACACATACACACACACAGGTGCTCACAAGGTGTTCACACAAGTATGGACTCAGGTGTTTTCAGACACATTAACTTGGGCGGTGGTTGGCACTGAACACACCTTGAATTAATCATCATTACTGTGTATTTTTCCAAGGACATTGCAATTGTTGTATATTCATATGTTGTTTATTGCTGTGGTAACCCGATCCTTACTGCGCATGTGCATAGTTGGACGTTACAGATCAGGTCTACCCGATCGGTTTTGCGCATGTGCAGAACGCATCTACTCGAACTGAAGTTTTTTAAGGGAGTTACGGTTCAGAGTATCTTTTAAGGTGTTAACAAGTATATATTAAATCTATATACATACATAATGTATTAAAATGTTTATACACGTAGGTTTCCATTGTTTAAATGGTCGGCGCAGTCAAGAAAGAGGCAAAGCTGTTGGGAAAAGCTAAGGGCTAACTGAGAGCTAATCGTCCCATTCAAAAGACTTGAATGTCACAAAGTTGGTGGAAAGAGGAAGTGACGTAGGCTTCGCGCATGCGCAGAACCGATCATGCTTCCGGGTACAGATCGGGCAGTGACAAGCCCTTCCTATATGTGAAGACATTTCTAGGTAAAGACATATGCATCAACCTGTGAAAGCATGGGTAAAGACATATGCATCAACCTGTGAAAGCATGGGTAAAGACATATGTGTCTACCTGCACATGTCCACCAAGACAGGCCACTGAACAAAGCAAACCTGTAGTTGCCAATATCCACGTTGCCCTGCCACCCTTTTAAACATGTGCCTCAGTCCTATTTCTGTTGTCACAAGCTTACAAAAAAGGGTTCACACACCACAACAACCTTCAAAACCTCAGCTCTCTAAAACACACTCTCCTTAATGACTCACTTGTTTTTGGGCTTGTGAAATTGCCAATTAGCAGTGAATAAAGCTGACTTCTTTACTGCATATGCTAACCACCTGTCACTTGACATCCTGTCTCTCATGAGACCTAGATCAAACCGGGTAACAATGTTACCCCAGCTGCAATTTTCAAACAATCACACCTTCTCCCACACCTCTCATCTGGATGAGGTGGTACAACAGGCATGCTGATTTTCAACAAATGGAAGTATAGTCAACTGCTACCTGTTGCTAAATACACCACCTTTGAATACTATGCCATTTTGGTAACTGGACAGATGAATTAGACACCCTGCTCGCTTCCATTCCTGAGCATGACTGTTCCATAATGTTCCATTGCTCCAACAGTGACTGCAGCAGTCACACATGACCCAGTTCTTCAGATAGCATCTTTTAGACTAGCACCTACCCCGCACCTCCATTCCCCTACTCTACTGCACTCTCTTTGCGCACTTCCCTCTATGCTTGTACTCTTCCTACACTGTCACATCTGGCAGAGCCTGATGAGTGTTCTTCCCCCTAAGTATTTTTTTTGTTAGCCTCAATGGTAACTGCTTTTTTACTTTATCATTTGTAAGTCGCTTTGGATAAAAGCATTTCACAAATACATGAACATAAAATAAGTAAATATTTTGATTGGAGAATGTTTTTTGTATTTTTCTCTCTTTGACTTGATTACCTTTCAGACTAAATGTGAGTTTGCTGTGGGATAGATATGAATTAACTCTGGCTAATAGATATCTATCCCACTATTTGAATTACACCTGCTTATATAGCAGAAATGTATGCTTTTTAATTTTGCTTACTTTTTGGTTTTCCTTTATATTCCTTTTAATGTCAACTGGATATTTAGGAATTAAAAATTCATTCATTCAATCAATAATAACTAAGTTAAAAAAATTTTTTTTTATTGAAACAAACAAATTTTACTTAGGAATTTAAAACATATTTTCCAATTTACTGTAGAAGTCATTAGGCTGTTTGTTTCAGAACTCTCTTGAGTAGAAGTGTGATGACGCGACGCGAGGCACCATTAAAGTCTCCTCATCCTCTCTCTGCTCTCCACATGTAACGTGTCTACAGGTCTGATCATGTGAACTCAAATGTAGAACAGATTCATTGTTAGCCACACTAAGGTTTGATCAATTTGTCTTTCAACATTTTTTAAATTCCTTTGATAAAAAACAGACAACAGATATTTTTAAAGACAGGAACAGAAGCTTGTTTTGCTATAAAGAAGAATATTGTGTCGTTGGAAGCTGGAATGGAAAACAACTCTCTTCCTTTTTATTTTACTCTCACCATGTTTGTGAACATTGAACACTATCGCTATTTAGCCTTCACTTTTTGCATGCTGCTCTACAACTTTATCATCTCTGCCAACCTGCTAATGATCCTGGTGATTTCACAGCACAGAACGCTGCACCAGCCCATGTATGTGTTTGTTGCCTTGTTATCGGTCAACGCTCTGTATGGTTCAACAGGTTTCTTCCCCAGGTTTCTCATGGACCTGCTGGCTGATGTTCATTTGATTTCATATTCTGCTTGTTTCACTCAGATCTATGTGATTTACACGTATGCGTGCAATGAGCTGAGCATTCTCAGCGTTATGGCCTATGATCGATATGTAGCTGTTTGCCATCCTTTACACTATAACAAAAAAATCACTTTTAACATGGTGGTCATTTTGTCAGCGTTGGCTTGGATTATTCCAGCTTTGATGGTTGCAACTGTCCTTTCCCTGACTGCTCAGCTCCCTCTATGTGGCAACGAGATACAAAAAGTCTTCTGTGCCAACTGGAACGTGATGAAATTATCATGTGTTAGCACTGTTGGTAATAATGTTTTAGGGATATTTTTGTCCATAACTTCCGTTTTCCTTCCACTCTTCTATGTCTTGTATACATACCTAAGAATTTTGCTTGTTTGCTGGAAAAAATCAGCAGAGTTCAAAGGTAAAGTGCTGCAGAGCTGCCTGCCTCACATAGTCTCCTTCATCATTTACTCCATCACAGGGTTTTGTGATAATGCCTTCAGTCGTTACAATCTAAAAGACATAAATCCGTACGTTTCTGTGATTTTATCCTTGGAGTTTGTTGTCATTCCTCCAGTTTTAAATCCTCTGGTGTACGGACTTAAGCTGCCAGATTTAAGAAGACAAATCTTTGGGTTGTTATTATGGTATAAAAGATGATCATTTCTATGACATATAAACTAAAATCATAGTGCTGCATCAATTTAACCTAACAATTATGATTACTGTGTAAAATTACCTTATGTAACAGTCTGTTTCTAAAAGAGATTCCTGAAAAAGAATTTGTTTTAGATTCTTAAAACATTTGCTTGTCCAAATTAGAGAGGTTTGCACAACAGTTTTTTTTAAAAGGGTAATGTTTCCTGTTGACTGTATTATGTTTACTGAATGAAATGACATTTAACAATTTCTCAGTTATTTGTTTCAGAATTGAGCAACTGTGACAGAAAGTACCTCAATTTTTTTAAAACTGTTATTGTTTCTGTAGAGATCCTATTGGTTTTAGTTCTGCAGAACACATTCTCATCCTGTACATTAAATCAAACTGTTGATGGGAACTCTGCAAGCGGAAGAGTACTATCTGTCAGAAAACTTTATGAACAAATCAAACTGAGAGTTTTACACAAAAGGGAAGACAGTACTTCTGAAGTGGACGAACGTGGGGGAAGATTTTATAACTAAGAATCTTTCACATAATTGGGAGAGACGCCGTCAACTTTTACTTATATGAAACATTTCATAATAATATAATACCTTTTTCAGCCCTCATACCCTTCACACATTACCTGTAATAATTGCACCTACTTGAACTGATTATCTGTGTAAAAGACACCTGTCCAGTGTCCACACACTCAATCAATCGGACTCCCACCGTAGAGTCCAAAGAGCTGTCTAAGCACACCAGGGACTAAATTGTAGATCTACTCAAGGCTGGTATGGGATACAGGACAATAGGCTAACAGCTTGGTGAGAAGGAAACAGCTGTTAGTGCAATTATTAGAAAATAAAAGAAACTCAAGATGACTGTCAGTCTCCCTCAGACTGGAGCTCCATGCAAGATCTGGCCTCATGGAGTATCCATGATCATTAGAAAGGTGAGGGGTCAGCTCATAACTGCACAAGAAGACCTGAAGGGAGCAGGAACCACAGGGTCAAAGATTAGATGGTCAGATGAGATTAAAATAGAACCTTTTGGTATAAACTTCATTCGTCATGTTTGGAGGAACAAGGATGCGAACAATCCCAAGAACACCATCCCAACCATGAAGCAGGGGGTGGAAACTTCATGTTGTTTTTTTCTGCAATGGTACAGGACGACTGCACCGTATTGAGGAGAGGATGGGTAAAGACATGCATTTATAGGGACATTTTATTGTAAAAGTGCCGAAACTTAGTACCGAAAATAAATTTTTTCAGTACTACTACCTACCAAAGGTTTTTGGTTTCGGTACCCAGCCCTATACAGCAAAGTCTTAAAACCCAGATATCAAAATTCAAGCCTTTTTCAAGTCTTTTAAAGGTATTATTTTAGGACTTTTTAAGACTCCGCGGGAACCCTGCTCGCAGCTGGCGACAAAGCTCCCTGTTAGCTCCCCTCTGGGACTATTACGGTGGCGGTTCAACCAAGCCATAACCCGGTGTGTGTGTGTGTGTGTGTGTGTGTGGGGGGGGGCATTGTTTTACCATATTTCCTTTTGTATTAATAAAATGTATTTTTATATATGGAATCATGCCTTCGGTTGAACTCAAATGAGACAAACTAGTGAGAAGTTTCCGCGCAGCGCCGGGCGAGTTGCTCGTGAGTTTCGTAAAACTGCCTCTGCATCCTTTAACAAGATACAGAGAGCTAAGAGAAGCTGCAGCTTTATAAATACTAGCATTTCTTTTTTCTAATCTTGGATTAGTTGCCTAGCAACAGTTGTAAGAAACTGTGTGGCATCCATACATCAATATCATTTAAACACTGTGTAAGGGAGGTGTATCATCAGGGGATAATGACATGTATACCTGTAAATCATAGTAATAGCTGTTAGATTATGTTTCTGAATACATTGATAAAATAGGTCTAAAAGCAAATGCAATAAATACAACTTTCTAAAAAGAGTCACTAAATGCAACTCTTAGATTACTGATAAGATGTGGAATTCCCTTGTGGACAAACGTCATTCCATGTTGCTGCTACAAAGACTTATAAACCCATCAGAGGGTGAGGTAGACAGAGAGTCACTCCATTGAGGCTTTACAAATGTAGCTTTACACTCTGAGGAGGAACAATGATAAACTAGGGTTTATTGATGGATAATGTCTCAGTGATTACCATGTTTACTCTGTCAGGGTTAACTGGGACTTCCAGTTACAGGGTTACTATCTTAGCTCTGACTTTCTTGTGTTATTGTGTGATTTGCCTGGTAAATGTGATCATCGCTTTGACAATCATCGTGAATAAAAGCCTTCATGAATCCATGTACATCCTCGTCTGTAACCTGTGCATTAATGGACTCTATGGGACAGCAGGTTTTTACCCAAAGTTCCTCCATGACCTCCTGTCAGCCACTAGTTTCATCTCTGTTTCTGGGTGTTACCTGCAGGCTTTTGTGTTGCACTCTTCAGTCTGTGCTGACTTCTCTCTTCTGGCTCTGATGGCTTACGACAGATACGTGGCTATTTGTCGACCTCTGGTGTATCACTCTGTAATGACTAAACAAAGGGTGTGTCTTTATGTCATTTTTGCTTGGCTTGTTCCCTTTAACATGTTGTTTGTTAGCGCAATAACAACATTTTTAACATCCTTAACGTTTTGTGGGTCACACATACCAAAGATCTACTGCGTTAACTGGGTCATCTCTGGTCTTGCTTGTTCTTCCTCTGTTATTCGTGTTATTATTCCCAATTTTATCCTCACTTTTTATGTTGGTCATACTGTTTTTATTGTCTGGTCCTATGTTCATCTGGTCAAAACCTGCAAAACCTCCAAAGAGGGCAAACATAAATTCATGCAGACCTGTGTGCCACATTTATTCTCTTTAATCGTTGTTGTTGGAGCAATACTTTTTGACTTACTGTACATGCGATAGACTTATCACAAAACATTCAGACCCTTCTGGCGATACGGTTTCTCCTCATTCCACCAATTTTCAACCCCCTCATTTATGGCTTCAGGTTGACACATTTAAGAAAAAGACTCATACAGTACATTTGATATCTTGCAGAAGTTCTGTTAGATAAAAACCAACCAACATCCTATAGCATTGTGTCTCTGCTGAATCTTTAACAGAAAATGTATGATTGTGTCTTTAATAGAATTAAATGTTAATAATTTGGCTCTGTTTTTTCCAGTAAATGTATTTTAAAATGTGTTATTATGAAATGTTCTATCTACTGTGAACAAAGGTTCATTTCAGTCCTTCTAGGTGGCCATTGTGTCCGTCACATAAATCGAAAATAATAGAACATAGAGACTGAGTGATGCACACAGCTGTTTGTAATGGTCAAGGTAACTAAAAAAAGATAAGCAAAGATCAACATAATCTTTGGCGGAGAGACAGAATGTCGATTTTATGTCGATGTTTTAACTTTTCTTAACCTAACTCTTAAACACACTGATGGCCTCGGTTCTTATGCTCATTTACTGTTTTTAGACTTTTCATCTGCTTTTAACACAATCCAGCCCCACATTTTAGCTGATAAATTATTGACTCATTTTAACCTAAGTCCAGCTGTGGTTGGATGGGTTTTAGATTTTCTTGTCGACCGATCACAGCGTGTCCGGGTGAATGGTTCCATGTCTTATGAGGCTTTTTCCTCCACGGGTTCTCCTCAGGGTTGCGTTCTCTCTCCTTTACTGTATATCTTGTACACTAATGACTGCCAGAGTCATCACACAGGACGACACATTCTAAAGTTTGCAGATGACACAGTTATTGTCAGCCTGTTGAAGGGAGAGGACGACTCACCGGGTCAGGTGGTGGAAGACTTTGTCGAGTGGTGTGACAATTCCTACCTAAAACTTAATGTCACTAAAACTAAAGATCTGTGTGTAGATTTTAGAAAGAAGTCCAGTCCACCACCTGCAGTTATCATCAAAGGAGAACCGGTGGAGCGTGTTCAGCACTATAAGTACCTGGGTGTTGTCATTGACCAGAACCTGGCATTCAGAGAAAACTCAGATAAGGTCATCAAAAAAGCAAATCAAAGGCTGTACTTCCTCCGCAAATTAAATCAATTTGGAGTGTGTAAGAAACTGATGACCATGTTCTATTGTTCCATGATTGAATCCGTCCTGACATTCGCTTTTATCACCTATCTGAAGGAGAAAAAAACAGGATGAAACAAACAGTAAAGGTGGCCAGTAAAATTATGGGTATCAAGTTACCTGATTTGACACAGACATTTTTAAAGAGAGTCTCACAGAGAGCTACGGTCATCCTCCACTCCCCTCATCATCCACTGCAGGGAGAGTTTGAGCTCCTCCCATCAGGAAAAAGGTACCGTCAGCCCAAAGCGAGGACCAACAGATGGAAACACTCCTTTATAACTCAGGCCATCATTCAACTAAACTTAAAACGGGAGTAGGTTCGATTGTTTTAGGTCTTTTAGACTGATGGTTTTAATTTTGATTTTTATTGATTTGTGATGATATTTGCTTTTAACCCGGTATTTTTATTATTTTTATTTATTTATGTTTTTATTTTTTAAATGTTTTAAATGCTTTTACTGTTTTTTGCTAATTGTGTCTGGGATTGTGTTTCGTGTTCACCTGTCTGCAAGACGAATTTCCCTACGGGGACTTCTATAATAAAGTGAAGTGAAGTGTCGAAGCCTGATTTAATGCATGAAACAAGTCCCTTTATGGGAAGATTTCTATAGTAAGCATGGAACTGGGATGGGGTTTTCAACATATAAAAGGATGTACTGAGCTTGGAATTGTTGTCTCCTAACCAGAATTCTGATAAACAACTTCCAATCCCAGATTAATGATATCTGTGTCTTCTTATCAGCAATAATGAGCATTAAAAAGTGTTTCTGTTGATCATGCACTCAAGGCAAGGCAACAAGATAAATATGTAGTTGTCTGTGTATTGTCCCACATTTAATCACCTCCTAAATTGAGTTTTTGCAAACTTTAACCTCTGAGCTTACCATTAATTCACTATGTACTTTTCAAGGACATCTTTGCATATTCATGTTGTTTATTGCTGTGGATTCTTTGCTTCCTGTTTTGTTTGTTTATTTCTTCTATCTTTGCAGGTCTAAGCAGATTCCTCACACCTCTTGTACTCTTTTCTTTCTCACCCACTTCTTTTTCTTTACCCTTCCCCTTCATGTCCGTTTTTGTCTGTCAGGATTAAAATTAAACCAAAATAGAAACCTGTGAAAACATGGGTAAAGACCAGTGGCTACTGGCTAGTGAGTTTTTTTTGGGTAGGGCACATTTTTGCATTTTTCAGGGAATAAAGCAAAAATATTTTCATCTGAATGAAAATTTTACTGCTAAAAATCCCTACCACCAATTCACAGAAAATGTGGCGCAGTTAGGTCACACGCAGTTTTGGCCTAATTAAACACACTAAACCATAAAGAAATCATAAGGTCTTCTGATAAGGAGACCTTAGAACAATATAAATATAATCAGATACAAATAATAACATACAACAACAATGTGGCCACAACAGAAGTTGTTAAAGTTTCAGGGAAAAAACAACCTGACCTAAACAAGGTCAAAAACATAACTTAATATTCATAATTAAAGGGATACTCCACCGCCAAGTTATTTTTTATCTATAATTTTGTCTATAATTCTCACAAAAACGACACCAAAAGCCTAAATGTTTTTGTAAATTTTAAATTTGTGTAAATTTTAATTCAGAACAAGTTTATATTGTATTTCTCTAAACATTTGTTTAAGGGGGTCTCTAACCGGCAACTTGTGCTTTAAATAATCACGCTATACATGAAGAATAATAAATAAATAAATAAAAGAAACAATAGTAACAAAAATACAGGTAATCTATAAAAAAACCAAAAAAACAGGATGGTTTAAGATGAAAAAGTAACTGCACCCACCTTCCCCAAGAGAGGGTTACAAAAGGGGAGGGATCAAGGGGTGCACAAAATTTAAACAAAATACCACAGAAGAAGAAACAAAACAGAGGTCCTCCAAAACTTAAAGACACACGTACAAAAATAAATCAGTCAGGTATAAAACTGTTAACAGAACACATTTTTGGTAATTATATCTAAACAAATATAACCCGGTTTGTAGGCTACTCTTTTCCAACACTGTCACTTCTGGAAGCCTGACCAGTGTTCTTCCGCCAGCTTTTTTTTTTGTTAGTCTCAATGGTAACTACTTTGTTACATTAATATTTGTAAGTCACTTTGGATAAAAGTATTTGACAAATACATAAACTTAATAAACATTTTTATTGGAATTTTTTTCTTGTTGACATGATGACCTTTCTGATTAAATGTGAGTTTGCTGTGGGATAGCATCAGTTAGCTCTGGCTAATTGATGCCTATTCCACGAAGCAAAAATGTACGCTTTTTCATTTTGCTTTTCCTTTATATTTATTTGAATGTCAACTGGATATTTAAGTAATCAAAATAAATTAAAGGTGTGGTTTTCTGGGTTATTTTATAGTTTTGCATCGTTCTCTAGTGTAATTCAACGCTATCTGTGTAATTTTTATAAAGAAAGAAGCTTTGATGCTTATAATATAAGCTTTAGAAGTTTCCTATCTGACACCTGAATTTGAAACAGCAGGATTCTCATTAGTATTCATGATATGCACAGCACTCGCTTCTGATTGGCTGTAGGTATTTGATGCTAAATGTGATGGTAAACATGACAGCTTGGATTTATGTGGATAAAGTTACGGTCGAAGGACAAATTAGAAGAACCACTTCCTCAGCATTTGTCAATGAATGATTCAGAAGGGTATACTCACAATTGAATTGAGATTTTCTCCTGAAAAAAGCTCAGCCAGCCTCGAGCAAACAGCCGTTCGCTCTCCGCATGCGGGCTGCTGTCCACACCGAACTCCAAGTCCGCCTTCTGTATACCAATGCTCGACACGCGGGCTGACTCTTCCCACGTCCTGCATAAGTCCTTCGGCCAAAAGTCAGCTTTGTTTTCCACCAAGGAGAAGCAAAACTGAAACTCCGACGGTCGCCTTACTCAGATGCCAGCCGCTGCCTGCTCACCTCAGGCACACACACACACTGCTCTGAGTACTTTGTATATCTTAACCAAAATAACTCAGAATAAGTTTTAATTTTGCCAAGATTAGTGAAAATATATTACAAAGTTAGCCAATAGCTGCACCTACAGAATTTATTAACTTCCATGCAGAAAAATAAATAAATAATACATAAAGACAGCTCCAGGGTTCAAACTCAGAACCCTACAGATTTGCAGACAGTGTTACAATGCTGCTATGCCACACACCAGGTATAGCTATGTGCTTTGTTTATATATATATATAAACATTAAGTATCAGTTCTGTTTCTTGAGGTTTGATCTCCGCAAATAACACAAGCCTGTCTGCGTTCCGCAATGTTGATTTATGAAAAAAAGAAAAACAAAGCCTAGCAGTTGGGCGCGTAGATATTTGGGCGGACCGAAAGGCGTTACCATCTCAGCGAATACACGTTATGACGTCAAACCGGGCAGAAATGCTCGTTCACATTTTTAAGTTTCATTTTCTAGAAATTCTGTTTTTTTAAATAACCAGGGAACAGAGAGTTTTCATGTTTGGCCTACATGACAGGCTCAGGGGGACCTATTAGAAACTATGAAAACCTGAAAAAAATGGATTCTGACAAAACCACCCCTTTAATTTGTTTATTCACACATTAATAACATTTTTTAAACTATTTTGTTGAAACAAACAAATTTTACTTAGGAATTTTAAAAATATTTTAAAATTTACTGTAGAAGTCATTAGGCTACTGTTTGTTTCAGAACTCTCTTGAGTAGAAGTGTGATGACGCGACGCGAGGCACCATTAAAGTCTCCTCATCCTCTCTCTGCTCTCCACATGTAGCGTGTCTACAGGTCTGATCAAACATGTGAACTCAAATGTAGAACAGATTCATTGTTAGCCACACTAAGGTTTGATTAATTTGTCTTTCAACATTTTTAAATTCCTTTTAACTAAAAAAGGTAACTGAGATTTTTAAAGACAGGAATAGGAATGGAGAAGAATGTTGTGTCGCTGGAAGCTGAAATGGAAAACAGCTCTCTTCCTTTTTATTTTACTCTCACCATGTTTGTGAACATTGAACACTATCGCTATTTAGCCTTCACTTTTTGCATGCTGCTCTACAACTTTATCATCTCTGCCAACCTGCTAATGATCCTGGTGATTTCACAGCACAGAACGCTGCACCAGCCCATGTATGTGTTTGTTGCCTTGTTATCGGTCAACGCTCTGTATGGTTCAACAGGTTTCTTCCCCAGGTTTCTCATGGACCTGCTGGCTGATGTTCATTTGATTTCACATTCTGCTTGTTTCACTCAGATCTATGTGATTTACACATATGCATTCAATGAGCTGGGCATTCTCAGCGTTATGGCCTATGATCGATATGTAGCTGTTTGCCATCCTTTACACTATAACAGAAAAATCACTTTTAACATGGTGGTCATTTTGTCAGCGTTGGCTTGGATTATTCCAGCTTTGATAGCTGCAACTGTCCTTTCCCTGACTGCTCAGCTCCCTCTATGTGGCAACGAGATACAAAAAGTCTTCTGTGCCAACTGGAACGTGGTTAAATTATCATGTGTTAGCACTGTTGGTAATAATGTTTTAGGGATGTTTTTGTCCATAACTTCTGTTTTCCTTCCACTCTTTTATGTCTTGTATACATATCTAAGAATTTTACTTGTTTGCTGGAAAAAATCAGCAGAGTTCAAAGGTAAAGTGCTGCAGAGCTGCCTGCCTCACATAGTCTCCTTCATCATTTACTCCATCACAGCATTTTGTGATAATGCCTTGAGTCGTTACAATCTAAAAGACATAAATCCGTATGTTTCTGTGATTTTATCCTTGGAGTTTGTTGTCATTCCTCCAGTTTTAAATCCTCTGGTGTACGGACTTAAGCTGCCAGATTTAAGAAGACATATTTTTCGGTTGTTATTATGGTATAAAAGATGATAATTTCTATGACATATAAACTAAAATCATAGTGTTGCATCAATTTAACCAAAAATAATGTGATTACTGTGTAAATATTTTTATCTAATGATGTGAATCCATAAAATCATTTGTGTCAAACCCAAATAAAATTTAAAAAAATCTAAATAATCACCAACCGTAAAAGCTTAATTGTTTTCACCAATGGCAAGAGAATTTACTAAACAAATCTATATTTTTACTACATTTTTAAACTTTTAAAACCTGAATTCATAAATAATAATTATTTATGCATTTGATAAAAAACTAACCATCTATTAATTAATACAACAAAAAAAATTTCTGTTTCATTTTTTATTACAATTAAATAAAAATATGATAATCACATAAAAAAATAAATCTGCTACTGTCCACCTGTAGATCCTCTACCAGAGGGCAGGAGACATGTATAGGACTCAAAGTACAACTCAGTGTAATGTAATATACATTATATATTAGTATTTGAATGAGACCTGAAATGTTATGTTAATCATATACAATGATAGAGAGAGATAATTTCATGATTTTTATCATGGATTCTCATTCATCCATATTTTTTTGTTTTTGTTTATTTAAATAGGTAGAAGACCTCCAGAAAAAGTAATATTCTTGACATACACCTATATAGTGCAGCTAAGACACATCGTCAGGGATGTATCCTGGGATCACTGGGTGTTTCGGGTCTCGCAACATCCTACAACCACCCAGGCGACGCTGCCAGGGTTGATTAGGCACAGGGGTGGGGTGGGGGGTCAATAACAGCAGAATGTAAATGGCTGAGACTGCATCTGTTCAAGTCTGTTAAACACAATAAATTATTTTATAAAGCCACTTTTTTTTGTTATGTACGAATCTTTTGGTCTGCCACAATAATTAAATGAATTTAAATGAAAATACTTCAAGTTGAGGGCTTTCCAGCTATTTTTAGGCAAGATTAAAAAAAAAATATATATATAATTAATTTAATTACATACAGATCATGATTGATTAGGCTCTCAATTTTTCAAATCTCAGGTGTGAAAATAATTTTTTCAATGATGTACTAAGGTGCTGATGTTTAGTAGTTTAGTTGGGGTTGGAGGGTGTGTGTGTGTGTGTGAGTGCATGTGGGCAGGCACTGCAGCGTGTGTGTGTCATTGAGCATCTGCAGCAGTCCTACGCAGCGGCCCGTTGTTCCACTTACAACAAGCCGCTCATCTCAGGTTGCAGCATGTCAGTGTGTGATCAGTGATCACGGGATGCGCGATCGATTGATACCACAATGTAACGCTGTTCCGTGAAGGAGCATTGTGGCAGAAGGAACTGGTACGCAAGTATGTTTACCACGCGTACCACTATGAACCCCTTCATACACATACACATCAACATGCGTACACATTCACACATAATACACATACCGGTACATACATTAAGTATTAAAATGCTTACTCATACAGCCTTGGAGGAGAGAGGTCCTACCCAAGTGGAGGTGTTTAAGTATCTCAAGGTCTTGTTCACGAGTAAGGGAAGGATGGAGGGGAGATCGACAGACGGATTGGGGCAGTGTCTGCATGTGCAGTTGTTAGCACTGTTGCCTCGCAGCAAGAAGGTCACAGCTTCGAATCCCACCTGTGGCCTTTCTGCATGGAGTTATCATGTTCTCATGCATGCGTTGGTTTTCGGGTACTAGTTTCCCCAACAGACCACAACTTGCCTCATCTTGTTTTAGTAAAACTACTTTTGGGGGTATTTAAACATTAGTGTTTAATGTGAATCTCTGAAAACAACAGTAAGGACAAACCTCTGATAAAGTCATTGACAGATAAATGTGATTTTAGTGTTGATATTGTTTGATTTGTTGAATTTTAAGCTGCCTGTTATTATGCTGAGAAACACAGTTTGGGTGTCGCGTGCTGCTATTCACTTTATTATAACGACAGGCGCGTGCACCGCTGTGTTCACCGGACACGTCGGACAGGTGATCAGATAACGGGACCTCCATCTCTCAGCCAAAGAGAGGAGGAGACATTGGAGAAACAAACGTCAAAAACAAGTTATGCTGAGAGGATTTTATGCCGCCTTTTTTGTTGTTGCCAAATGCGCATTACACAGGATCAAAGCGAAATGATGATGACCCAACCCAGTGTCTGTGGACCCGCTGATCTGGTTTTATGGACCGGTCAGATCAAAGTATGAATTTAAAAATGCCGGGACTGTCGCTGGTCCACCAGGAAACACCCGGGTTCACCAGAGAGCGAGTCCATGATTGGTTGACGCAGAGGCAATGGGTCTGCAACTCACTTGCCTTCTCCAAGCCGGACCAACTCTGAACCACACACTTGGTGTGGTCCAGTTCGGGGGGAGGAAGCGTGTCAGGTGCCGAGCTTGTTGCGGGCCACAGTAGCTTCTCAGGGGTACCACACGTCTCCTCAGATGCGCACCCTAACCCTGGACCTGGTTCAAGTGCTGGATTTGCTGCGCGGTCTGACTCCGAACAGAACCGGAGTCTGCTATTTGGTGACGGCTGTCACCGATGCTCGACAATCGCATACTTTGAAGATAAAACTTAATCAGTTTTCAAAAAGTATTTTTTTGACCTATAGGTGAAACTGAATAATTTCCCGCAGCACACCTGACGATCTCTCACGGCACACTAGTGCTGCGGAACAGTGGTTGAAAAACACTGTTCTAGACTAGCACCTACCCTGCACCTCCATTCTCCTACTCTACTGCACTCTCTTTGTGCACTTCCCTCTATGCTGGTACTCTTCCTACACTGTCACATCTGGTAGAGCCTGATGAGTGTTCTTCCCCTAAGTATATTTTTGTGAGCCAATGGTAACTGCTTTGTTTCTTTGTCATTTTTAAGTCACTTTGGATAAAAGCATTTGGCCAATACATGAACATAAACAAAGTAATATTTATTGGAATATGTTTTTTGTATGTTTTTCTCTTTGACTTGATTACCTTTCTGACTAAATATGAGTTTGCTGTGGGATAGACATCAATTAACTCTGACTAATAGATATCTATCCCACTATCTGAATTATGCCTGCCAATGTAGCAAAAATGTACACCTTTTAATATTTGCTTTCCGTTTGGTTTTCCTTTATATTACTTTCTAATATCAACTAGATATTTAGGTATTACAAATTTATTCATTCAATCAATAATAACAACACTTTTTAAAAAACATTTTTGTTGAAACAAATTTTTTAAAGGAATTTTAAATATATTTTCAAATTTACTGTAGAAGTCATTAGGCTGTTTGTTTCAGAACCCTCTTGAGTAGAAGTGTGATGACGCGACGCGAGGCACCATTAAAGTCTCCTTATCCTCTCTCTGCTCTCCACATGTAGCGTGTCTACAGGTCTGATCATGTGAACTCAAATGTAGAACAGATTCATTGTTAGACACACTAAGGTTTGATCATTTGTCTTTCAACATTTTTTAAATTCCTTTGATAAAAAACAGACAACAGATATTTTTAAAGACAGGAACAGAAGCTTGTTTTGCTCTAGAAAAGAAGAATATTGTGTCGTTGGAAGCTGGAATGGAAAACAACTCTCTTCCTTTTTATTTTACTCTCACCATGTTTGTGAACATTGAACACTATCGCTATTTAGCCTTCACTTTTTGCATGCTGCTCTACAACTTTATCATCTCTGCCAACCTGCTAATGATCCTGGTGATTTCACAGCACAGAACGCTGCACCAGCCCATGTATGTGTTTGTTGCCTTGTTATCGGTCAACGCTCTGTATGGTTCAACAGGTTTCTTCCCCAGGTTTCTCATGGACCTGCTGGCTGATGTTCATTTGATTTCACATTCTGCTTGTTTCACTCAGATCTATGTGATTTACACTTACGCCTGCAATGAGCTGAGCATTCTCAGCGTTATGGCCTATGATCGATATGTAGCTGTTTGCCATCCTTTACACTATAACAGAAAAATCACTTTTAACATGGTGGTCATTTTGTCAGCGTTGGCTTGGATTATTCCAGCTTTGATAATTGCAACAATCATTTCCCTGACTGCTCAGCTCCCTCTATGTGGCAACGAGATACAAAAAGTCTTCTGTGCCAACTGGAACGTGGTGAAATTATCATGTGTTAGCACTGTTGGTAATAATGTTTTAGGGATGTTTTGGTCCATAACTTCCGTTTTCCTTCCACTCTTCTATGTCTTGTATACATACCTAATAATTTTGCTTGTTTGCTGGAATAAGTCAGCAGAGTTCAAAGGTAAAGTGCTGCAGAGCTGCCTGCCTCACATAGTCTCCTTCATCATTTACTCCATCACAGGGTTTTGTGACGTTGCCTTGAGTCGTTACAATCTAAAAGACATAAATCCATTTGTTGCTGTGATTTTATCCTTGGAGTTTGTTGTCATTCCTCCCATTTTAAATCCTCTGGTGTACGGACTTAAGCTGCCAGATATAAGAAAACAAATCTTTGGGTTGTTATTATGGTATAAAAGATGAATTTAATGTAATAATTATTTTATATGTAATAAATATTTGAATGGGCACTGAAATGATTCGTTCATCAGTCCCAGATATACCATGATGGATACTTTGATGGATTTTATGTTGCATTTTATTTCTCATTTGACATGTTTTTTTTTGTGTGTGCATCAGTCATCATTTTGAACTGCTTTCAGAAACGTGTTGCTGCTATCTATCGCCTGAATAAAAAGTCTTTTTTCAAGTTTAATGTAGTAAATAATAAATATGAATTCAACATATTGTTGTCCTCAAAAGCAGATTTTGTAATATGAATATTTATATTCTGTAAAACAGAAATATAGCTTTAATAAAAATACTCTTTTTGGTGGCAAAAAAGTAGGAACTCAAAGGCCAAAGGAGCTTTTTTTTGATAAATCAAGTGTGTTCCTAAAGGTGATGAGATGGTAGGACCAGGACATGGTTGATGGATAAAAGACCTCCAGAAAAAGTTATGTTCTTCACATACACCTATAGTGTACGTATATACTGTATGTGTCCTAGAGCTCAGACACATCGTTAGTGATGTATTCTGGGATTATTGGGTGTTTCGGGTCTCACGACATCCTACAACCTCGTCCAAGCGAACCTGCCAGGTTTTATCAGGCGCATGTGAAAGGCTGGGATTGCATCTGTTGAAATCTGTTAAACACAACAAATTACTTTATAAAGCCACTTTTTTGTTATATATTAAGCTTTCGGTCTGCCAATATAATGTAATGAATTTAAATGAAAGTACCTCAAGTTGAAGCCTTTCCTGCAATTTTTAGGTGAGATCAAAATAGATTAATTAATCATTATAATTAATAACAGATTGTGGTTCAATAATCTCTCAATTGTAATAGTTTCATCTTTTAATCTCAGGGCTGCACATAATTTTTTCAACGACGTAAGGTGCACACCTTCCTTGCGAGTTTTTCTCTGGGGGTTGTAGGTGTGCTTGCTTGTGTGTGTGTGTGTGCAGGCACTGCAGCGTGTGTGTGTCACTGAGCATCCACAGCCATTTGAGCTTTCCTTTGCAGCGGCCCATTGTACTGTAAGTTCCTGTGAAGTGAATGACGAAGCTCGCTGTGATGGTTAACTTCCTTTTTAATAACCACTCCGACTGAACAGCGACTCATACAGCTTCAGAACAACACCATCACGACTGCGTATGCGCAGAGCTTAACACTGCCATAAAGCATGTTGCAAAAGTCAATACAGTACATACACATGATTAAATCAAAACATCATTGTGGTTTAGCACTAGATATGACATCTCCCCCCTTTTTTTTTCTTTTGAGAAACAAATAAAAGTATACTGAACAAACTCCTCCTGCAGAACAAACACAAAAGGGTAACCAGGGCTAATTTGGCACAGTAACACAAATTCCCCTTTCTGTTTCAGGCCGTAAGGGCAACTATAAGTTCAGTCTCTGAACCAGCCTGGATACCCGACCTCGTCACAGTCTGGTTGGGGGAAGGAGGTTCAGCCGTGGCAACTGCCTGGCTGACTGGATCCACTCCCACCTGGGCGGATGTCAGGGGCTGACTGTCCATCACAGGTGATGTCTGTGAAAAATCAGACTGCACTGCAGCGGAGTCAAAAGACGTCTCTGGCTGCAGGTGACGTTGGTTCCGATGCAGCATGTCCCCATTCTGCATGACTAAGATGTAGGATCTCGGGGTGATGCTCTCTCCTGCAATGACCGCTGGCGAAGCCCACAACTTCTGATGATCCAGCTTGGACAGTACTCTGTCCCCAGGGCGCAGTGGTAGCAGCAATCTGGATCCATGGCGACGATTGTAGTAGTAAGCCTGCTTCACCTTCCATTTTCTGTTGTTCGCACTCACCACAGATTGATCTGGCCACTTGGGTTGGAGATTTTTCCCCATGATGGGGAGGATGGTGCGTAACTTCCTCCTCAACAGCAGCTCAGCTGGGCTGTAGCCAGTGGTGGAGCAGGGTGTGGATCTGTAGACCAGCAGAGCCATCACATGTAGCCTCACCAAATAGGCTATATCCTCTGACCTTTGACCTCTGTTGACCATCACAACAATAATCCATCTTTTTCCCAATAACTTGGAATACAATCACTCTTGGATTATATGTTAACCTGAATCAAGTTCCTACAGGTGTCCATCTCCCAAATGACCTTAACTGGACACTAGCTGGTCTAATAAAACACTCTCTGTAAAGAAGTCTCTTCTTTAACACCACAGACTGGTGTTCCAACTGTAATCTCTTGTTTACAGAACAGCCGCCTGTAGTGTTCCTGCTCCAAATGCTCCTGCTCCATTTGCCCTCTCATTCACTCAAAGTGTTATAATATGCTTCTCTGCTATGTCATGCATTTCTACAATTATAATGTGAGTGTTTAACGGGCGGAAGTCATATGTGAGTTGGTAAACTCCCTCACAGTTCCCCTACCCAATCAGATCCATTCACAACTCCACTAACTCAGTTTTGATTAGTACACTTAATATCTTCTGATTGGTTGAATTTAAGATAACTCGTCTCAAAACTAATATTCAGTTCCGGTACGATTCAGTCTTGCCAGTCTTTTGTTAGAGTCCTCATAGAGTCTTTTGCTACAGTCTTGGTCTTCGCTACAGCCTGAATGTAGTCGAGTCTTAGCTGAACCTTCATCAGCTTTGAACAAGGCCTTGAGAGACCTGCTTGTGTCTCTCCCTCTCGTCTCTCCCTCACTACGGGAACTGATCAGGAATGACTTCAGCATGCCTGCTGAAATGCCTCCCTTGCTGACCGGGACGTATCCACGGACTGCCTGGTGAGGTCCTCGGCGGCCACGCCTTCCAGGACCACCACTCCGAGTCTGGGGACTCCAGCCTCAGCTCGTGGAGAAACCAATGCCTGCCAGATCCAGGAGCGTCCACCTTTCAGTGAGCGAAACACCACTTTCTGATCGAGAGGTTTGCTTTGATAAAGCTTAATTCTTCCAAACTAAATTAAGCCAAAACTAAATCCCATTCCAAACTCAAATTAGCCCTAAATTGACTCTTAAAGTCACAACTAGGTTAACTAAATTAACTAACTTCCCTAGTCATTAAAACATATGCTACGGTCCGTTAAAACTCACAATTAACCTATCTTTAACATCCTCAACATGTTTAAGAATATTAATTGTGTTTTACATCAAACTTTCAAACTGTCTTATCTGTCTGTGTTCTTAGGTTTTTCAAATTAAATGGTTGTTCAATCTTATCTGGTCTGAGCTTCACATTATTCATAAGGTATTTCAATTCACTGTACTCTTTCAAAGAACCTAGATACCTTCAATAAATATTAGCTATTATCAGGGTTAAATGACAGTTTATCACTTTTCATTAGAATCCAAAAATAAGCTAATGTTTATCTGAAGAGGGTGTAGTTAAAATAACTAAGTTATTTCTAAACGCTACATAATGGCTGGATCCTGCTGCTTCAGTATCTTCTTTGCTGTTTGTACAGCCCGTTCTGCGTGGCCGTTGCCTTGTGGGTGGTGGGGGCTCGAGGTGCAGTGCTTGAAGTCCAGCCTCCTGGCGAACTCCCGGAACTCTGCACTCGCGAACTGAGGCCCATTATTGCTCACCACCTCGTCTGGGATGCCGAATCTGGCAAAAACAGTCTTCAGGTTCTGGATTACATGTGCGCTGGTGGTTGCTGGGAGACGCAGTATCTCTCAAAACCTTGAATAATAATCAGAGACGACTAGGAAGTTCGAACATAAGGATGCCCACGGTACACCTGGTACCAGGGCAGCCTAGGTTACAGGTCGATGATTGACTTTATAGTTGTATCATCTGACCTGAGACCGTATGTTTTGGACACTCGAGTGAAGAGAGGAGCGGAGCTGTCAACTGATCACCACCTGGTGGTGAGTTGGATCAGATGGCAGGGGAAGATGCTACGCAGACCTGGTAGACCCAAACGTATAGTGAGGGTCTGCTGGGAACGCCTGGCAGAAGAGCCTGTCAAGATGGTCTTCAACTCCCACCTCCGGCAGAGCTTCGACCGCGTCCCGAGAGCAGTGGGGGACATTGAGTCAGAATGGGCCTTGTCAAGGTAGCCGGTGCCAATCGTGGCGGTAACCCCCGTACCCGCTGGTGGACACCAGAGGTTAGGGGAGCCGTCAGGCTGAAGAAGGAGGCCTACAAGGCATGGCTAGTCTGTGGGTCTCCAGAGGCAGCTGATGGGTATCGGAGGGCCAAGCGGGGTGCAGCAGTGGCAGTTTCCGAGGCAAAATCTCGAGCATGGGAGGAGTTCGGCGAGACCATGGAGAAAGACTATCGGTCGGCTCCAAAAAGGTTCTGGCAAACCATCCGACGCATCAGGGGAGGAGGGCGGCAACTCGCTCACACTGTTTACAGTGGGGACGGGGAGCTGCTGACATCAACTGGGGCTATAGTTGGGCGGTGGAAGGAATACTTTGAGGAGCTCCTCAATCCCACCGACACACATTCCTATGAGGAACCAGAGCTGGGAGACCTGGGGACGGACTGTCCAATCTCTGGGGCAGAAGTCGCTGAGGTAGTCAAAAAACTACGCAGTGGCGGAGCCCCGGGGGTGGATGAGATCCGACCTGGGAATCTGAAAGCTATGGATGTTGTAGGACTGTCGTGGTTGACACGTCTCTGCAACATTGCGTGGTCATCGGGGGCAGTCCCTGTTGAGTGGCAGACCGGGGTGGTGGTTCCCATTTTTAAGAAGTGGGACCAGAGGGTGTGTTCCAACTATAGGGGGATCACACTCCTCAGCCTCCCTGGGAAGGTCTACTCCAGGGTACTGGAGAGGAGGGTCCGGTCGATAGTTGAACCTCAGATAGAAGAGGAGCAATGTGGTTTTCGTCCTGGTCGTGGAACTGTGGACCAGCTCTTTACCCTCGCTAGGGTGATGGAGGGGTCATGGGAGTTTGCCCAACCAATCCACATGTGTTTTGTGGATTTGGAGAAGGCTTATGACCATGTCCCCAGGGACACCCTGTGGGGGGCGCTCCAGGAGTACGGGGTGGATGGTCTTTTGTTAAGGGCCATTCAGTCCCTGTCCCAGAGGAGTGTGAGTCTGGTCCGCATAGCCGGCAGTAAGTCGGACCTGTTCCCTGTGAGGGTTGGACTCCGCCAGGGCTGCCCTTTGTCACCGGTCCTGTTCATAACCTTTATGGACCGGATTTCTAGGCGCAGCTGTGGTGTGGAGGGTGTTGAGTTTGGTGACAGGAGAATCTCGTCTCTGCTTTTTGCAGATGATGTGGTCCTCCTAGCTTCATCAGGCTCTGACTTACAGCTCTTGCTGGGGAGGTTCGCAGCCGAGTGTGAAGCGGCTGGGATGAGGATCAGCACCTCCAAGTCTGAGGCCATGGTTCTCGGTCGGAAAAGGGTGGATTGCCAACTCCAGGTCGGGAGAGAGATCCTGCCTCAAGTGGAGGAGTTCAAGTATCTCGGGGTCATGTTCACGAGTGAGGGAAGGAGGGAGCGGGAGATCGACAGGCGGATTGGGGCAGCGTCTGCAGTGATGCGGACGCTGAACTGGTCTGTTGTGCTGAAGAAGGAGCTGAGCCGGAAAGCAAGGCTCTCGATTTACCGGTCGATCTACCTCCCAATCCTCACCTATGGTCATGAGCTCTGGGTAATGACCGAAAGAACGAGATCGCGGATACAAGCGGCCGAAATGAGTTTTCTCCGCAGGGTGGCCGGGCTCAGCCTTAGGGATAGGGTGAGGAGCTCGGACATTCGGGAGAGACTCGGAGTAGAACCGCTGCTCCTTCATGTCGAAAGGAGCCAGTTGAGATGGTTCGGGCATCTTGTTAGGATGCCCCCTGGACGCCTCCCCAGGGAGGTGTTTCAGGCATGTCCTGCCGGCAGGAGGCCCCCGGGTCGACCCAGGACATGCTGGAGAAAATATATCTCTGGTTTGGCCCTGGAGCGCCTTGGTATCCTGCCGGAGGAGCTGGTAGAAGTGGCTGGGGAGAAGACTGTCTGGAACTCCCTAATTGGGATGCTGCCCCCGCGACCCGGACCCGGATAAGCGGAAGAAGACGAGACGAGACGAGACTAGGAAGTTTTGATGGTTGTACTCACAGAGGTCCATGGCAACCCATTTCCAGGGCCGATCAGGCAGAGGTGTTGAAATGAGTGGTTCTCTCAGTTCTGTTCTTTTCTCCTTGACGCATTTCTGGCAGGTCCTCAGAAGATTGCTCAGCTCTGCGGTGAGTCCCGGCCACCAGACAGCTGAGTACGCCCTCTCCCTACACTTCACAAGTCCCTGGTGTCCCTCATGGATGTTTCTCAGTACTTCGCTCCTCAACGATTTTGGCACCTTGATCCGATGACCGCAGAGCAACAAGCCATTGTGCTCTGACAAGTTCGTTCCTGACCTGGAAGTACTCTTTGGCCTCCGCCGGCACACCCCGTGAGTGTTCGGGCCACCCGGACCTGCTGAGCCATATCACAGTTCTGAGCTCCAAATCTTGTGCAGTTTCTGCCCTAATTTCCTCCAGCTTGCTTGCTGACACGGGAATCCCTTCAACCACACTAGCTGCATAGAAGGCAACTTCGCTGTCTGTGATGCATGCATCTTCTGTGCTGGTTGATGGGCTGCGTGACAGAGTGTCAGTGACCAGCAGTGTTTTCCCCGGTGCATCGCCACAGTGTTGAACCTCATCAGTCTCATGAGGAGATGCTGACACCAGATTGGGACATTGTCCAAGCTGCGGGAATTGATGAGAGGCACCAGCGGTTTATGGTCTGTGATTAGCCGGAATTTTTCTAGTCCCACCAGATATTTCTGGAATTTCTCACATGCCCATACTCTTGCCAGCTGCTCCTTCTCGATTTGGGCGTAGTGGGTCTCTGCCTCCCCAGGTCCAGGCGTTCTTTTGCTTCAGCAGTGTGTACAGGGGGTCTCCAACTGTTGCTAGGTTGGGAACATATTTTCCAAGATAGTTCACCATTCCTAGAACTCTTTTTAATTCCTGTACATTTGTGGGTGGAGATAGTTGTTGGATGCCTCCGATCTTGTCTGGATCAGGCCGCACACCAGATTGGACGATGAGGTGCCCCAGGAAATGTAGTTCCCTCTGTTTGAAGGAGCATTTGTCTCTGTTGAGCTTCAAACCAGCGCTGTTTATGCGCTGTAGCACCTTATAGAGTCGGCTATCATGCTCCTCCTCTGTAGCACCAAAAACCAGAACATCGTCCATGAACACCTATACACCTTCCAAACCCTGCAGGGTCTCCATCATCTTCCTCTGGAAGATTTCGGGTGTGCTATTTATTCCAAAGGGCAGCCGCTTGAAGTTGAACCTGTCGAAGGGTGTGATGAATGTGGTGAGTTTGCAGCTTTCTGGCTGCAGTGGTATCTGAAAGAATCCACTGGCTGCGTCTAATGTGATTAAATCAAAACATCAGTGTAGTTTAGCACTAGATATGACAAAGTTTTCTAAATGTTTTAAATGATATTTCAGGTCTAAACTATGATCTATGGATAGAGTTCCACAACATATGTCATTCTGATGAAGACCCTCCTTCCTCCTATAGACTCCTTTGCATTCTATCTGACAGGTGAACTTTTTCAGCCAATAAAATTCAAATTTCTGCATTGTCGGCTGTCAGTCAACGTGCACGCGCTTCGAGCAAACCTGTAGCGTAAGGGGCGCTCTCGTACAGGACGCTCTGTGTCTCTCTGTACAGTCTCAGCCGTCATGGAGGAGCCAGAGATAATTTCTACTAAAAAGTTATCCATTCCCCAGCTACTGAGGGATTTTATTTTTAAACATTTCTTCTCATAGAATGGCAAGGCTTGCCAAGGATACGCATTTATTTTGGTCAAGAACTTCATTCAGGACAGAGTGTTTTCTCATTTCCGGGTTCAGCTTCGGAGCAGCTCGCAGTTCCAGACCAATGTTTCATAAGCACAGCAGGGACAAACGGGTTCAAACCCTCGTACAGTGTGAGAACATGATTTGTGAATTGTGAATGATTTAACCCTGCAAAGTAATTGTAGTTTGAGCAGGAGTTGCACAGTTCATGCCCAGCTTACAGACCGAAGTCATGCGCCATGTGCATGCACGTGTCAAGGTGTTTTGGGAGGAGCCATGGTACGTTGGATTCAGAAATTGCTCTCTTGCTGAAAGACTCCACATACGGCCTTTAAGTATTAAAATTCTCTTTTGTACAGCTTTTATTCACACACAGGCAGAAACACTTCTAGAATTTGAACTGCAGCAAAAGATAAATTGAAGGTCCTAATATAAAATGCAATACAATAAAAACCTAAACATTTGTTTGTTTAATTAGAAACAGGGCTTTTTTTGTTGTTGCTTTGTCCTGAAATTATTCAGAGTGGGGGATTTACTCAAATCTAAAGGCAGAGAATTTCAGTACATATAGTAAATGCATTATCATCTTGTAAGAAATGATGTGACATCCATTAAAATCATTTAAACATTGTGTAAGGAAGGTGAGGGGAGCTGTACCATCAGGGGATAATTAAATGTACAACTGTAAAATAGTCTGCACAAGTTTAGATTCTTGAATGCAAATGTAATAAATGAAACTTTATTTTTTAAAAATCACTAAATGCAACTCTTAGATTACTCATGTGGAAATCTCTTGTGTACAAACGTCATTCCATGTTGCTGCTATAAAGACTCATAAACCCATCAGAGGGTGATAGATAGACAGAGAGAGTCACTCCATTGAGGCTTTACAAATGTAACTTTACACTGAGGAGGGACAATGATAAACTAGGGTTTATTGATGGATAATGTCTCAGTGATTACCATGTTTACTCTGTCAGGGTTAACTGGGACTTCCAGCTACAGGGTTACTATCTTAGCTCTGACTTTCTTGTGTTATTGTGTGATTTGCCTGGTAAATGTGATCATCGCTTTGACAATCATCGTGGATAAAAGCCTTCATGAACCCATGTACATCTTCCTCTGTAACCTGTGCATTAATGGACTCTATGGGACAGCAGGTTTTTACCCAAAGTTCCTCTATGACCTCCTGTCAGCCACTAGTTTCATCTCTGTTTCTGGGTGTTACCTGCAGGCTTTTGTGTTGCACTCTTCAGCCTGTGCTGACTTCTCTCTTCTGGCTCTGATGGCTTACGACAGATACGTGGCTATTTGTCGACCTCTGGTGTATCACTCTGTAATGACTAAACAAAGGGTGTGTGTTTATGCGTTTATTGCTTGGGTTGTTCCCTTTAACATGTTGTTTCTTAGCTCAATAACAACATTTATAACATCCTTAACATTTTGTGGGTCACACATATCAAAGATCTACTGCGTTAACTGGGTAATCTCTGGTCTTGCTTGCTCTTCCTCTATTATGCGTATTATTATTCCATATTGTAACTTCACTTTTTATTTTTTCCATGTTGTTTTTATTGTTTGGTCCTATGTTCATCTGGTTAAAACCTGCAAAACCTCCAAAGAGGGCAAACATAAATTCATGCAGACCTGTGTGCCACATTTATTCTCTTTACTCGTTGTTGTTGGATCGTTGCTTTTTGACTTGATGTACATGCGATACGGAGCAGCAGATTTATCACAAAACATTCAGAACCTTCTGGCAATTGAGTTTCTCCTCATTCCACCAATTTTCAACCCCCTCATTTATGGCTTCCGGTTGACACAGTTAAGAAGAAGAGTCATACATTTGATATTTTCAAGAAGTTTTGTTTTTTAGATGGACAATAGTAGGTTAATCATCCAAAACTATCACATTAGACCCTTTATGTTACTACAACACTCATCATACTGGTCTTCAAGTCAGTTTCTATAACCTTCACTTTTAGGTTCTAAAGTTCTGAGCTGCAACTGTACATTTCCTGTTTGAAAACACAACAACATTTAATGATTTTAGTCAGTGCATCTACTTATTGTACAATTGTGTTTTTTTTTTCTGCTGGTTTTGTGTTCTTTTTATGAGGTCGGGTTTTGAGCTTCTTTGCTCTGTTCTTGTTGATTTCAGTTTTTATGATTGTCTTTGTTTCTTGTATTTTTCATCCTATGCTGGTATTTTGGCAGTAGTTTATCAGTGTTTGTCAGTTTTTATGGAGCTAAATCAGGGTCATAATGTTTGTTAAGTAAAAAGGTATATGTATATATCTTTGAAGCTGACAAGTTTTGATCTTGAGCTTAAAAAAATAAAAACAATTTATCCAAAAGTAAAGCAGTAAAGAGCAAATTTATTTCATTAAAAAAAAACTTGCTTCTGTTTTTTCATATTTGCTTTCAGATTAACTGATTGATTTACCATTAAAACTCCTAATTTTCTCTCCACCCTCCACATGTGGCGTATCTACATAAAGACACTAAGATAGTAGAACTCCTCCACTTGAGGCAGGAACTCATTTCCCAACCCAGAGGAAGCATTTCACCTTTTTTCAAGCCAAGACTCAATAACCAGGCACTCTTTGACAAGCTAAAAAAAAATTAAAACATGCAAAGTATAATGTAAATATCTGAAAATGCATGCTTCAAATCCTAAATATTTACCTAACTGTAAAGTTTTTTAATGTTCTGGATAAAAGTGCATGCATATTTGTGGAGAAGTAGAGCAAAAGTGAGACTGGAGTCAAACTCCTAATCCGTGCGACATATTGGGCCATATAAGTTTGATTCTGATTTAAATATTTGTGGGAAAAAAAAGTGGCAACTCTGGATTTTTTTGGGGTGATTGATTTTGCATGACTGGATTTTAGGGCAGCCTATTCAAAACTTTATAGATATTGAACACCATCATGCTTTCAGAAAACTGTCTCATAGAGCCACACTGTTTGTGTAGATCTTGCAAAACAGTAAATTTAGCATGAAAAAATATTATTTTGTGGATAAAAGGTAAAATAGAACACAGAAAATCAAAGGTCAAAGAAGCTCTGTGTGATTCATCAGGTGTAATCCTAAAGGTGAAGGGATGGCAAGACAGAATATGGTGCAGGAGAGAAGAGCTCCAGAAAAACTGACATTGATTAGCTTCATTCAAGCAAGGATGAACCAGAAATGGTGGAGAAACAAAACACGATAGTGGGATTAAAACTCTGCTGTTGATGGGAACACTACAGGCTGGAGAGGAGAAGACTGTCGGTAAACTTTATAAACAAACCAAACTGAAGACGCTGAGACTTTTTCACAAAAGAGAAGGCAGTTCTTCTGAAGTAGATGAATGTAGGGAAGATTTAAAAAATTTTTTTAGATTGTTTCTATCTGTATCATTGGAAAAGATTTACATATACAAACATATAATAAAAAGGTATTAAAATAAATGTGCGTTAAACCAAACATTAATATAACAGGTCATAAAGTAAATGTAATAAATAAAACATTCTAAAAGAGTCTCTAATGCAGCTCCTGTGACGATAGGGTGTAAATCCCTGCTGGACAAACGTCATTCCATGTTGCTGCTACACAGACTCATAAACTCATCTGAGAGGGATGCACAGACACAGATCCAGATCCTCCAGAACAAATGTAGCTTTACACTCTGAGGAGGAACAATGATAAACTAGGGTTTATTGATGGATAATGTCTCAGTGATTACCATGTTTACTCTGTCAGGGTTAACTGGGACTTCCAGCTACAGGGTTACTATCTTAGCTCTGACTTTCTTGTGTTATTGTGTGATTTGCCTGGTAAATGTGATCATCGCTTTGACAATCATCGTGGATAAAAGCCTTCATGAACCAATGTACATCTTCGTCTGTAACCTGTGCATTAATGGACTCTATGGGACAGCAGGTTTTTACCCAAAGTTCCTCTATGACCTCCTGTCAGCCACTAGTTTCATCTCTGTTTCTGGGTGTTACCTGCAGGCTTTTGTGTTGCACTCTTCAGTCTGTGCTGACTTGTCTTTTCTGGCTCTGATGGCTTACGACAGATACGTGGCTATTTGTCGACCTCTGGTGTATCACTCTGTAATGACTAAACAAAGGGTGTGTGTTTATGTGTTTATTGCTTGGCTTGTTCCCTTTAACGTGTTGTTTCTTAGCTCAATAACAACATTTACATCATCCTTAACGTTTTGTGGGTCACACATACCAAAGATCTACTGCGTTAACTGGTTAATCTCTGGTCTTGCTTGTTCTTCCTCTGTGAGTCGTGTTATTATTCCATCTTTCAACTACACTTTTTATTTTTTCCATGTTGTTTTTATTGTCTGGTCCTATGTTCATCTGGTCAAAACCTGCAAAACCTCCAAAGAGGGCAAACATAAATTCATGCAGACCTGTGTGCCACATTTATTCTCTTTACTCGCTGTTGTTGGATCGTTGCTTTTTGACGTGATGAACATGCGATATGGATCAACAGACATATCACAAAATGTTCAGAACCTTCTGGCGATGGAGTGTTTCCTCATTCCACCACTTTTCAACCCCCTCATTTATGGCTTCAGGTTGACACAGTTAAGAAAAAGACTCATACATTTGATATCTTGCAGAAGTTCTGTTTTTAGATAAAAACCAACAAACATCCTGTGGCATTGTGTCTCTGCTGAAATCTCATTTAATACACCAGCTGAGGATTTTAGGATGCTTAACAGAAAATGTATCATTGTCTCTTTAACCCAAGTAAAATGTCATTATTTCTGCTTTGTTTTGTTTTTGTATTTTATGCATTTATCTATAAATGTTACTATTGATCTGAAATTCCTCTCAAAGCATCATGAGCTCACTGGCAAAAAGCTAAAAATAGCTGTCTGTGTATTGTCGCACACATTAAAATCTGTAAACATGAACGTCTAAGCTGACCTTTAATTTATTCAGCAGAACATTTTATTGTCCTGTTCTTTCCCATTTTTATTACTCGCCACAATAATACACTTATATGCTTTTAAAAATATATATATAAATTTGTTATTCTTTGCTGTGACTGTAAAAAATATTAATTTATTTTACCAAATTAGCAAAAATGCAGGCCATATATATTTATTTATTTATTTTACAGGTGACCTGATTAAAGCATCAACTCTCTTTTTTACCACATCAAATAACTTCAATCTGATTTTTTTTTACCTGTCAAAAAGTGATTGTAGCATCCAGTTTATCTGTAATGGATTAAATCTGCCTTCAAATGTCTTTATTTCTCTACTGTTTATTTCAGATTATCCTATAGGGCTGTTTCATCATGTTTTTGTTAAATAAAACCACTTTGGGTATTTAAACATTAATGTGTCTCTTAAAACTAAAGACAAACCTCTGATAAAGTCACTGACAGATCGATGTGTTTTAGTGTTGATATTGTTTGATTTGTTGAATGTTTAGCTGTTATGCTGAAAAACACATGTTTGAGCATGCACAGCTGAGACTGTCGGCCCAGATAGCACGTCGGTTCAGGAAACACCTGGAACCCAGACAGCCAGTCTAAACCTGGATGATGACTTGGTCGGAGTNGGGACCAGAGGGTGTGTTCCAACTATAGGGGGATCACACTCCTCAGCCTCCCTGGGAAGGTCTACTCCAGGGTACTGGAGAGGAGGGTCCGGTCGATAGTTGAACCTCAGATAGAAGAGGAGCAATGTGGTTTTCGTCCTGGTCGTGGAACTGTGGACCAGCTCTTTACCCTCGCTAGGGTGATGGAGGGGTCATGGGAGTTTGCCCAACCAATCCACATGTGTTTTGTGGATTTGGAGAAGGCTTATGACCATGTCCCCAGGGACACCCTGTGGGGGGCGCTCCAGGAGTACGGGGTGGATGGTCTTTTGTTAAGGGCCATTCAGTCCCTGTCCCAGAGGAGTGTGAGTCTGGTCCGCATAGCCGGCAGTAAGTCGGACCTGTTCCCTGTGAGGGTTGGACTCCGCCAGGGCTGCCCTTTGTCACCGGTCCTGTTCATAACCTTTATGGACCGGATTTCTAGGCGCAGCTGTGGTGTGGAGGGTGTTGAGTTTGGTGACAGGAGAATCTCGTCTCTGCTTTTTGCAGATGATGTGGTCCTCCTAGCTTCATCAGGCTCTGACTTACAGCTCTTGCTGGGGAGGTTCGCAGCCGAGTGTGAAGCGGCTGGGATGAGGATCAGCACCTCCAAGTCTGAGGCCATGGTTCTCGGTCGGAAAAGGGTGGATTGCCAACTCCAGGTCGGGAGAGAGATCCTGCCTCAAGTGGAGGAGTTCAAGTATCTCGGGGTCATGTTCACGAGTGAGGGAAGGAGGGAGCGGGAGATCGACAGGCGGATTGGGGCAGCGTCTGCAGTGATGCGGACGCTGAACTGGTCTGTTGTGCTGAAGAAGGAGCTGAGCCGGAAAGCAAGGCTCTCGATTTACCGGTCGATCTACCTCCCAATCCTCACCTATGGTCATGAGCTCTGGGTAATGACCGAAAGAACGAGATCGCGGATACAAGCGGCCGAAATGAGTTTTCTCCGCAGGGTGGCCGGGCTCAGCCTTAGGGATAGGGTGAGGAGCTCGGACATTCGGGAGAGACTCGGAGTAGAACCGCTGCTCCTTCATGTCGAAAGGAGCCAGTTGAGATGGTTCGGGCATCTTGTTAGGATGCCCCCTGGACGCCTCCCCAGGGAGGTGTTTCAGGCATGTCCTGCCGGCAGGAGGCCCCCGGGTCGACCCAGGACATGCTGGAGAAAATATATCTCTGGTTTGGCCCTGGAGCGCCTTGGTATCCTGCCGGAGGAGCTGGTAGAAGTGGCTGGGGAGAAGACTGTCTGGAACTCCCTAATTGGGATGCTGCCCCCGCGACCCGGACCCGGATAAGCGGAAGAAGACGAGACGAGACGAGACTAGGAAGTTTTGATGGTTGTACTCACAGAGGTCCATGGCAACCCATTTCCAGGGCCGATCAGGCAGAGGTGTTGAAATGAGTGGTTCTCTCAGTTCTGTTCTTTTCTCCTTGACGCATTTCTGGCAGGTCCTCAGAAGATTGCTCAGCTCTGCGGTGAGTCCCGGCCACCAGACAGCTGAGTACGCCCTCTCCCTACACTTCACAAGTCCCTGGTGTCCCTCATGGATGTTTCTCAGTACTTCGCTCCTCAACGATTTTGGCACCTTGATCCGATGACCGCAGAGCAACAAGCCATTGTGCTCTGACAAGTTCGTTCCTGACCTGGAAGTACTCTTTGGCCTCCGCCGGCACACCCCGTGAGTGTTCGGGCCAC
>SSNR01000074.1:1561309-1596838 GCA_006937965.1 Callopanchax toddi
CTCTTTGACAAGCTAAAAAAAAATTAAAACATGCAAAGTATAATGTAAATATCTGAAAATGCATGCTTCAAATCCTAAATATTTACCTAACTGTAAAGTTTTTTAATGTTCTGGATAAAAGTGCATGCATATTTGTGGAGAAGTAGAGCAAAAGTGAGACTGGAGTCAAACTCCTAATCCGTGCGACATATTGGGCCATATAAGTTTGATTCTGATTTAAATATTTGTGGGAAAAAAAAGTGGCAACTCTGGATTTTTTTGGGGTGATTGATTTTGCATGACTGGATTTTAGGGCAGCCTATTCAAAACTTTATAGATATTGAACACCATCATGCTTTCAGAAAACTGTCTCATAGAGCCACACTGTTTGTGTAGATCTTGCAAAACAGTAAATTTAGCATGAAAAAATATTATTTTGTGGATAAAAGGTAAAATAGAACACAGAAAATCAAAGGTCAAAGAAGCTCTGTGTGATTCATCAGGTGTAATCCTAAAGGTGAAGGGATGGCAAGACAGAATATGGTGCAGGAGAGAAGAGCTCCAGAAAAACTGACATTGATTAGCTTCATTCAAGCAAGGATGAACCAGAAATGGTGGAGAAACAAAACACGATAGTGGGATTAAAACTCTGCTGTTGATGGGAACACTACAGGCTGGAGAGGAGAAGACTGTCGGTAAACTTTATAAACAAACCAAACTGAAGACGCTGAGACTTTTTCACAAAAGAGAAGGCAGTTCTTCTGAAGTAGATGAATGTAGGGAAGATTTAAAAAATTTTTTTAGATTGTTTCTATCTGTATCATTGGAAAAGATTTACATATACAAACATATAATAAAAAGGTATTAAAATAAATGTGCGTTAAACCAAACATTAATATAACAGGTCATAAAGTAAATGTAATAAATAAAACATTCTAAAAGAGTCTCTAATGCAGCTCCTGTGACGATAGGGTGTAAATCCCTGCTGGACAAACGTCATTCCATGTTGCTGCTACACAGACTCATAAACTCATCTGAGAGGGATGCACAGACACAGATCCAGATCCTCCAGAACAAATGTAGCTTTACACTCTGAGGAGGAACAATGATAAACTAGGGTTTATTGATGGATAATGTCTCAGTGATTACCATGTTTACTCTGTCAGGGTTAACTGGGACTTCCAGCTACAGGGTTACTATCTTAGCTCTGACTTTCTTGTGTTATTGTGTGATTTGCCTGGTAAATGTGATCATCGCTTTGACAATCATCGTGGATAAAAGCCTTCATGAACCAATGTACATCTTCGTCTGTAACCTGTGCATTAATGGACTCTATGGGACAGCAGGTTTTTACCCAAAGTTCCTCTATGACCTCCTGTCAGCCACTAGTTTCATCTCTGTTTCTGGGTGTTACCTGCAGGCTTTTGTGTTGCACTCTTCAGTCTGTGCTGACTTGTCTTTTCTGGCTCTGATGGCTTACGACAGATACGTGGCTATTTGTCGACCTCTGGTGTATCACTCTGTAATGACTAAACAAAGGGTGTGTGTTTATGTGTTTATTGCTTGGCTTGTTCCCTTTAACGTGTTGTTTCTTAGCTCAATAACAACATTTACATCATCCTTAACGTTTTGTGGGTCACACATACCAAAGATCTACTGCGTTAACTGGTTAATCTCTGGTCTTGCTTGTTCTTCCTCTGTGAGTCGTGTTATTATTCCATCTTTCAACTACACTTTTTATTTTTTCCATGTTGTTTTTATTGTCTGGTCCTATGTTCATCTGGTCAAAACCTGCAAAACCTCCAAAGAGGGCAAACATAAATTCATGCAGACCTGTGTGCCACATTTATTCTCTTTACTCGCTGTTGTTGGATCGTTGCTTTTTGACGTGATGAACATGCGATATGGATCAACAGACATATCACAAAATGTTCAGAACCTTCTGGCGATGGAGTGTTTCCTCATTCCACCACTTTTCAACCCCCTCATTTATGGCTTCAGGTTGACACAGTTAAGAAAAAGACTCATACATTTGATATCTTGCAGAAGTTCTGTTTTTAGATAAAAACCAACAAACATCCTGTGGCATTGTGTCTCTGCTGAAATCTCATTTAATACACCAGCTGAGGATTTTAGGATGCTTAACAGAAAATGTATCATTGTCTCTTTAACCCAAGTAAAATGTCATTATTTCTGCTTTGTTTTGTTTTTGTATTTTATGCATTTATCTATAAATGTTACTATTGATCTGAAATTCCTCTCAAAGCATCATGAGCTCACTGGCAAAAAGCTAAAAATAGCTGTCTGTGTATTGTCGCACACATTAAAATCTGTAAACATGAACGTCTAAGCTGACCTTTAATTTATTCAGCAGAACATTTTATTGTCCTGTTCTTTCCCATTTTTATTACTCGCCACAATAATACACTTATATGCTTTTAAAAATATATATATAAATTTGTTATTCTTTGCTGTGACTGTAAAAAATATTAATTTATTTTACCAAATTAGCAAAAATGCAGGCCATATATATTTATTTATTTATTTTACAGGTGACCTGATTAAAGCATCAACTCTCTTTTTTACCACATCAAATAACTTCAATCTGATTTTTTTTTACCTGTCAAAAAGTGATTGTAGCATCCAGTTTATCTGTAATGGATTAAATCTGCCTTCAAATGTCTTTATTTCTCTACTGTTTATTTCAGATTATCCTATAGGGCTGTTTCATCATGTTTTTGTTAAATAAAACCACTTTGGGTATTTAAACATTAATGTGTCTCTTAAAACTAAAGACAAACCTCTGATAAAGTCACTGACAGATCGATGTGTTTTAGTGTTGATATTGTTTGATTTGTTGAATGTTTAGCTGTTATGCTGAAAAACACATGTTTGAGCATGCACAGCTGAGACTGTCGGCCCAGATAGCACGTCGGTTCAGGAAACACCTGGAACCCAGACAGCCAGTCTAAACCTGGATGATGACTTGGTCGGAGTTCTGCGTGAACTCTACCAAGTTGTTGCCGCGGGTTCCTGACTCGCTCAGCGCTCTGCCTTGTCTCCTCCAACCTGAACCAAGCTCCGAACCACACGGCCCAGTTCAGGAGGAGGGGGCGTATGCCGAGGTTGGTATGGACGCGCGGCTCCCGGACGCGCCTCTTTCACCTCCTTGGGTTCAGGTGAAAATCCTGGACCGGAACCGGCTCTCGGTGAAGGAGGCGCGTTCGGGAGACGTGAGGTGTGTCTCCCGAACGTGCGCTTCACCTGGACCTGCAGCTCCCGGTCCGAGTGAAGGATCGGTTCGGGTTCGGGAGATGCCTCCTTCACCTGGATCCTTCACCCGGACCGGGAGCTGCGGGTCCAGGTGAATTACACGTTCGGGAGACAGGAGCCGCGCCTCCTTCACATGGACCGGGGGGGCGGGTCCTAGATTTGCTGCGGGTCCGGACTCCAGAAAGAACCGGATCTGGGTCCGTGTCAGGATCGGAGTCCACCATTTGGTAATGCCTGGTCTAGACCCAGCAACCCAATTTAGATTAACGGCGTTATTTTTTTTTGTCACGTGATAACAGTCTCATGTTAACGCAGTGCGATAACGCTGTTATCGGCCCAGCACTACATAACCAGAGCCTTCAGCATCTCAGGACATATCTCATCCACCCCTAGTGCCCTGTCATCAGGGAGCTTTCTAACTACCTCTGTCATCGTGATAAACTTGACTCCTCTCAAATGTCCTCAAACTCTGCCTCCTCAATGGAAGACATGGTGACTGGTTAAAGGAGATCCTAAAGTGCTCCTTCCACTGCCTGACAATGTTGCCAGTATGGGTCAGCTGTTCTCCACCCAAACTATCAACAGCTTGGAATGAGTTATTACTTTCTTTCCTGAGTTGCTAGACAGTTTGCTAGAACCTCTTTGAGGCTAACCAAAAGTCATTCTCCATGACCTCTCAGAATTCTAGGGCCTCTTATGCCTGAGTCTTTGCTTCTGCAACCACCAAGGCTACAGTCCTTCTGACTATATGGTACCTGTCAGCTGCTTCAGGGGTACTCTTGGACAGTCAAGCCCCAACGGTCTCCTTCTTCAGCTTGGCGGCTTCCACCACCACTGGTTTCCAACAGTGGGTCCTCCAGTTGCCCCAACATGCACTGATGGACCTCTGATCAGAGCAGCATCAGCAATAAAGGTTCTGAACATGGCCCATTCCTATTACATGTCCCCAACCTCTCTCAGGACATGTGAAAAACTATCCTGGAGGTACAAGTTGAAGATCACAGAAAGAGGGCTCTGACAAATGTTCCCAGTTCACCCTCAGTGTTTGGGTTTACCAGACCTGCTCTCCATACTCCCCTGCCATCGAATCCAACTCACCACCAGGTGGTGATCAGGTGACAGCTCTGCTCCTTTTTTTACCTGAGTGTCCAAGACATAAATCGATCATCGACCTTTGGCCCAAAGTGGCCTGGTACCAGATTCACATATGGACCACTCCATGCTTAATCACGGCATTAATTACCAAGTCCAATAGACTGATCAAGTTTGGATCAGGGAAGTCGTTACTCCCAATCACATTCCTCCCCCCAAAAAACTATGGAATCTCCAGACACTCCAGGACTTTATGCAGAGACTCTATGAAGGCCAGGTATTCTGAACTCCTGTTAGGTGTTAGAGTGGCTTATAGTCCGGAAAATAGGGTAATCTGTTTTTGCCTGGTTAAATAAAGGTTGAACAGTCAGAACCTTCCCTCCTTGAGCTTGGAGCCAAAGAAAAGCGTCCGTCTCATTCACCGGGGAGAACTTCAATATTGAGGCCCGGAATGTGTGAGTATCCCCACACACTACGTCTCTCCCCTATAGAGCAACTCCAGAGTAGGAAAGAGTTCATCCCCTCTTCAGGATTTGGGTTCCAGAGTCTAACTTGTGCATAGAGGTGAACCCAACTACAGTATATAGTTGGTGTCGCTCAACCTCACACACAAGCTCCAGCTCGTTGCCCACCAGAGAGGTGACATTCCATGTTCCTAAAACATCATCAGGTGTGTTCCTAAAGGTGAAGGGACGGCAAGACAGAGAAATTGTGCAGGAGAGAAGAGCTCCAGAAAAACTTTTAATTGAATAACTTCATTCAAGTAAAGATGAACCAGAAATGGTGGAGAAACAAAACACGATGTTGGGTAAAAACTCTTCTGTTGATGGGAACATTACAGACTGGAGAGTAGAAGACTGTCTGTTGGCAAACTTTATAAACAACCCAAACTAAATCAAATCAAATCAAACTTTATTTGTATAGCACCTTTCATGCCCCAGCGAGCAACACAAAGTGCTTGACAGATTAAAATGACCCATACAACCCACATTCCCTCCCTTTCCCACACATAGAACAATTATGACACTCTCCCCTCCCAGTCCACAACCCATTCCCAGACACACATACACCCACACATACACATAAAAACCACATTAAACACTATGTTGAGCTCAGATGGCTCCAGTAATGAGCAACACGCCATCAAGTGGGCCCTCTGCCTCGTCAGCTGTAGAACCAGGTCAGCAGCCACACACAAACCAAGGGCACCTGGGAATGGAGGGTGGCAACCCCTGCCCGGGCCCTACCGGGGAGCACCCGAGCCGCCACCGCCGACCACCGGTCCCAAGGCAGAGGGCTCCACAGAGGAAACACTGGAGGATTAAAATGCGTAGCATATAAAATAACGAGAACTTATATGAATAGTAAAATGTGAATAAAAAACTAAATAAACAATAATCTGTTAAAAGCTAATCTAAAAAGGTGGGTCTAGAGTCTATTCTTAAAAACCTGAACGTTCTCTGCGGTCCTGAGGTCCTCTGGCAGTCCGTTCCAGAGGCGAGGGCCGTAATAACTAAAAGAAGCTTCGCCGTGGGTGTGTGTCCTGACTTTAGGGATGACTAGGAGACGGCTGCCAGAGGAGCGCAGTGAGCGCGAGGGTTCATATGGAAAAAGCAGTTCAGAAAGATAAGAAGGGCCAAGACCATTAAGACACTTAAAAACCATTAACAGTATCTTAAAATCGATCCTAAAACATACGGGGAGCCAATGCAGTGATTTTAAAACCGGAATGATGTGCTCCCGCTTCCTGGTCTTTGTCAGGACACGGGCTGCTGAGTTTTGTAAAAGTTGTAGACCTGAAGTACTCTTCTTGGAAAGACCAGAAAGCAGGGCATTGCAGTAATCGATTCTACTGGTGATAAAAGCATGCAAAAGGTGCTGAGATTTTTGCACAAAAGAGAAGAGTTTTTCTGAAGTGGATGAATGTTTTTTTTTTTTTTTTTGAATTTTTTTCTGTCTGCATCATTGGAACAGATTTATATCTAACCAAACATATTAAAAAGGTTTTAAAGCAAATGCAATAAATAAAACATTCTAAAATAAAAGTCCCAAAATGCAACTCCTGTGACGATAGGGTGTAAATCCCTGCTGGACAAACGTCATTCCATGTTGCTGCTACACAGACTCATAAACTCATCTGAGAGGGATGCACAGACCCAGATCCAGATCCTCCAGAACAAATGTAGCTTTACACTCTGAGGAGGAACAATGATAAACTAGGGTTTATTGATGGATAATGTCTCAGTGATTACCATGTTTACTCTGTCAGGGTTAACTGGGACTTCCAGCTACAGGGTTACTATCTTAGCTCTGACTTTCTTGTGTTATTGTGTGATTTGCCTGGTAAATGTGATCATCGCTTTGACAATCATCGTGGATAAAAGCCTTCATGAACCAATGTATATCTTCCTCTGTAACCTGTGCATTAATGGACTCTATGGGACAGCAGGTTTTTACCCAAAGTTCCTCCATGACCTCCTGTCAGCCACTAGTTTCATCTCTGTTTCTGGGTGTTACCTGCAGGCTTTTGTGTTGCACTCTTCAGCCTGTGCTGACTTCTCTCTTCTGGCTCTGATGGCTTACGACAGATACGTGGCTATTTGTCGACCTCTGGTGTATCACTCTGTAATGACTAAACAAAGGGTGTGTGTTTATGTGTTTATTGCTTGGCTTGTTCCCTTTAACGTGTTGTTTCTTAACCTAATAACAACATTTTTAACATCCTTAACGTTTTGTGGGTCACACATACCAAAGATCTACTGCGTTAACTGGTTAATCGCTGGTCTTGCTTGTTCTTCCCCTCTTATTCGTGTTATTATTCCCTATTTTATCCTCACTTTTTATGTTGCTCATACTGTTTTTATTGTTTGGTCCTATGTTCATCTGGTCAAAACCTGCAAAACCTCCAAAGAGGGCAAACATAAATTCATGCAGACCTGTGTGCCACATTTATTCTCTTTAATCGTTGTTGGTGGATCGTTGATTTTTGACTTGATGTACATGCGATACGGATCAGCAGAATTATCACAAAACATTCAGAACCTTCTGGCAATACAGTTTCTCCTCATTCCACCAATTTTCAACCCCCTCATTTATGGCTTCAGGTTGACACAGTTAAGAAAAAGACTCATACATTTGATATTGTGCAGACGTTTTGCTTTTTAGATCAACATCCTGTGGCATTGTGTCTCTGCCAAAATCTTACAGTATTTAATACATCAGCTGAAAATATATGTTTGTCTCTTTAACACATGTAAAACGTCATTATTTCTGCTCAGTTTTCTGATTATTAATGCATTTACCTCTAAATGTTATTGATTATATGAGTTCAAAACAACAAGAGCTCACATGCAAAAAGAAAAAGTCGTATCTGTCTGTGATGTTTTTTGTAAACCTGAACCTCTGAGCTTACAAATATTTTTCCTAGTAGAACATTTCGTTGTTTTGTTTTTTGTTATTTTCATTTCGTGTCAGAGAAATGTACATTTATATGCTTTTAACTGTATCATATAATTATAATTAAATTGAGTTATTCTTTGCTCAGTGACTGTAAAATAAGTTTTATTCATCAAGAAACCTTAGAATTATTCTGGTTCTTATCAGTTTTATGAACAAAAATGCAGATTATATTACACTTTGAAAATATATAAACATTTTATTGAATCCGTTGTGTGTGGCTGAGGATCAGCGGGTAAGGATGGTCATCTAATGATTGGAAGGTCAGCAGCTCAATCCCCTTAGCGACTGAAGCTAAAATGTTAGTTTATTTTAAAGAAAAATATTAGAAAGAAATGGAAAGAAATACAAGTTGACACTAAAAGCTTTGCAGTTAAACTTTAAAAAACGTATATTCAAAATAAAATATAATAAGGCTTATTTTCTTTTTGTTTGGATGGAGATTTACTTCATTTTTTAAAATTATTTCTTCATTAATTTTGTTCCCGTGTTCTGTCTGGCCATATGGCAATCAGAAATGATGTCTGAGCGCCAGGAACAAGAAAAACAGATTTATTGTCCTGGGTGAGGCGTTACAGCCATTGCTATAATGCTCCACCTGATGTATTTAATTAAAGATTTAAAAAATCTTTATCAGAATTGTTTGGTTTTTTTTTTGTCAGTTGAATCCCATTGGACACGGAGACAGAAAAGAAGGGGAAGGTACAGAACAAAGGGTGGGGAAGAAACTTTACAGAAAAAGAGAAAAGTACAAGAGACATGAAAGATCTACTGCTAGACCTGCAGATAAAGTGCAAAACTGGGAGAAAAGATACAACAGCAACAAACAGCACATCAACATGCAACTATTGCAATATCCTGAAAATGTAATGTTTAATTCAAAGTGTGCTCAGTGCCAACCACAGCCCAAGTCAATGTATCTGAATACACCTGAGTCCATATGTGTGAACACCTAGTGAGCACCTGCGTGTGTGTGTGTGTGTGCGCTTGTTTACATAAGGTTTCTATATAGTAATATTCAATAATAAGTTCGAGGAGCCACAGACCCGCGCCCGAGGTCCATGCGGAAGTGGAGGAGATCCGAGCCCCAGACGTCCGGAGGCCACCCAGAACACGGAAACCCCAGGAAGAACACCACCAACCCCTCATTTATGGCTTCAGGTTGACACAGTTAGGAAAAAGACTCATACATTTGATATGTAGCAGAAATTCTGTTATTTAGATTGAAGAAAAACTATCCTATGGCATTGTGTCTCTGCTGAAATCTTATTTAATACATCAGCTGAGGATTTTAGAATGCTTAACAGAAAATGTGGTTGCCAGTTTAACCTAAGTAAAATGTTATTATTTCTGCTTTGTTTTGTTCTGGTATTGTATGCATTTATCTATAAATGTTACTGTTGATATGAATTACCCCTCAAAGCATCATGAGCTCACTGACAAAAAGCTAAAATGTGTATTGTCCCACACGTTAAAATGTGTAAAAATGAACGTCTAAGCTTACCATTTATTTATCCAGCAGAACGTTTTATTGTCCTATTTTGTTCCATTTTTATTTCTTGCCACAGTAATACGCTTTTAACCATACATACATTTGTTATTCTTTGCTCAGTGACTGTAAAGAATATATAAAAGGTTTTAAAGCAAATGCAATAAATAAAACTTTCTAAAAAAAGTCCCAAAATGCAGCTCCTATGACGATAGGGTGTAAATCCCTGCTGGACAAACGTCATTCCATGTTGCTGCTACACAGACTCATAAACTCATCTGAGAGGGATGCACAGACTCAGATCCAGATCCTCCAGAACAAATGTAGCTTTACACTCTGAGGAGGAACAATGATAAACTTGGGTTTATTGATGGATAATGTCTCAGTGATTACCATGTTTACTCTGTCAGGGTTAACTGGGACTTCCAGCTACAGGGTTACTATCTTAGCTCTGACTTTCTTGTGTTATTGTGTGATTTGCCTGGCAAATGTGATCATCGCTTTGACAATCATCGTGGATAAAAGCCTTCATGAACCAATGTATATCTTCCTCTGTAACCTGTGCATTAATGGACTCTATGGGACAGCAGGTTTTTACCCAAAGTTCCTCTATGACCTCCTGTCAGCCACTAGTTTCATCTCTGTTTCTGGGTGTTACCTGCAGGCTTTTGTGTTGCACTCTTCAGCCGGTGCTGACTTGTCTCTTCTGGCTCTGATGGCTTACGACAGATACGTGGCTATTTGTCGACCTCTGGTGTATCACTCTGTAATGACTACACAAAGGGTGTGTGTTTATGTGTTTATTGCTTGGCTTGTTCCCTTTAACATGTTGTTTCTTAGCTCAATAACAACATTTACATCAGCCTTAAAGTTTTGTGGGTCACACATACCAAAGATCTACTGCGTTAACTGGTTAATCTCTGGTCTTGCTTGTTCTTCCTCTCTTATTCGTGTTATTATTCCATCTTTCAACTACACTTTTTATTTTTTCTTTGTTGTTTTTATTGTCTGGTCCTATGTTCATCTGGTCAAAACCTGCAAAACCTCCAAAGAGGGCAAACATAAATTCATGCAGACCTGTGTGCCACATTTATTCTCTTTATTCGTTGTTGTTGGATCGTTGCTTTTTGACTTGATGTACATGCGATATGGATCAGCAGACTTATCACAAAACATTCAGAACCTTCTGGCGATGGAGTGTTTCCTCATTCCACCAATTTTCAACCCCCTCATTTATGGCTTCAGGTTGACACAGTTAAGAAAAAGACTCATACATTTGATATCTTGCAGAAGTTCTGTTTTTAGATAAAAACCAACAAACATCCTGTCGCACTGTAGCTCTGCTGAAATCTCATTTTATACATCAGCTGAAAATATACATTTGTCTCTTTAACCCAAGTAAAATGTCATTATTTTTGCTCTGTTTTGTTCAGATATCTATTGCATTCATCTCTATTTTGATTAGTTATAATTCAAAGCAACATGAGCTCACAGGGAAAAAGAAAATGTTGTAGATGTCTGTGAATTATCTCACCCATTAAAAGACCTTCTAAGTTTGTTTTTTGGTTAAACTGAAAGTCTGAGGTCACTGATATTTTTACTAGTGGAACATTTCATTGTTTACTTTTTTTGGTATTTTTATTTCCTGTCACAGAAATGTACATTTATATGCTTTTAACTATATTACCTAATTATAAAAAGAAATAGGTTTTCTTTGCTCAGTGACTGTAAAATAATTCAGTTTTATTTATGAAGAAACCTTATAGTTCTTATCAGGTTTATGAACAAAAATTCAGATTATTACTGTGAAAATATATGAACATTTTATTGAATCAGCTTCGGGTGGTGGTGGATCAGCGGGTAAGGATTGGTCAGCAGCTCAATCCCCAGAGCATATGGATTAATGGGGCAAAGATGTTAGTTTATTTGAAAAAATAAAATAAAATAAAATAGAAATAAATGGAAAGAAAAGTTGAAACTAAAAGCTCTGAAGTCGAACTGTGAAAGTTTTATTCAAAATAAAATAAAATGAAGCTAAGTTTATTTCATATTTGAATGTAGATTTAATTTACTTTGATCTTTTATCTTGTTATTATCCCTTTATCTATTTACAATTTGAGCTTTCACTTTATAGTTTTTTTTTATATTTGAAAAACATTTTTCTATCAGTTTAGGATTTCTCAAATTAAAATCAAAAATTTTTATGATCAAAACATTTTTTCCTCTTTCAGAAATTATTATTTTTTTACCTCCATGTATTCTGTTGACTCCCCAGCTGTGTCCACCCATATTCTGATGTTCAGGGGCGCACACAAGTTTTCATCATATGTTCTCAAGGGAGAACTTGGCGCTCTTGTCTGGTACGCACGTCTCCGGCTGGGGGGATGTTGATGATGATGGTGGTGAAGATAAGCTGGAGCTGTTGGCTGTCTTTTGTGTGTGTCACACTAGTGTTGGGCGAAAAACTCACTGATTGGATCGGATCATGGGGTCATAGATTGGATCATTTTTCGGATCAGCAGAAAGAAAAACAAAATACAAAAAACTTTTATGCCTATTTATTTTGTAGAAATAGAGGTAGAGGTGTGACGATCAAGGCGTTCTGATCGCTCCTGACTGAACACGTCAATATTAAGATTCATTAGCTCGAATAAAAGTCCAAAACAACACGTTATCTTAGACAGAAGTAGATGAGTCTGGTTGGTCTATCAGAGCAGAGGATCAGCAGCCTCCGCGCGCACACACAGCAGAGAATGGATCAGAAATCGATCAGTGATCCTTTGTTCTGGTCAACTAAAATGTCTGATTCTGATAGAGAGAACTTGATATGTGATGACAAAATAAACGCCAACTTGCGGACCAGCGGACTGGTCATGTGCAGGCCTGCTTATGTTGTCCAGTAAAGTTTAATTACTTCATCATCTCTTTAACTGTCTACAAGTTTGCTCCGTTTTGTTTTATTTTATTTCTTTGTCAACAGATCCCAAACTCTCACTTTTACTCACTTCACCATAAATCCTTTAACACACGTTTGTGCTGAAGAGCACAACATCAAAACCACGATGCTTCAACAGTCAGGTTAGAACTAAGATGAAAGTGAGCATGAAATATCAGTCTGTGTTTGAATCAAAAGAAAAATTCAGATTTTTTTTTTCTTTGATGTTTAGGATCATACATTTAGTACTGATGTTGCCTAGCAACAAAGAGACTTCAGACCTATGTTAGATGTCAAAGACTCAGAGAAATCCTTCAACAGCAGAAACAGAGCAGCTTTTCCTCATCAGTTCATATTATCATGGTCAGTAATTCTATGATTATTTACTGACCTTGTTTCTTCAGCTGGCTTGTAATTTACACACAATACCATTTTTGTTTTCACTAATTAAGTTCTCATGACTTTGGTAATACATTTGACTTTTATTTTACAAATCATTTGAAGTTAAATTAAATTGTAAATCACTATAAGTCCAGCTGACAATGTTGTTGACCAAAATGACAATAAAATACTCTGCAAATAAAGAGATCACACCTTTCCTGTGGCTTTAAGAATTTCAAATAAAAGGCTTGCAGACGTTTAAAATGTAAATAAATGACATGCAAACGTGTGCATAAAGTGGCACAATATTTACAAGTTTTTTATGCATTTTTTCCTGATTTAAAGCATAAAATAGTCTAAATTAAATTTAAATTACATCTGATTTAGGATCAGTACCTAAAATAAAAGTAAATAATGTGATTTTTGTTCTCTCAGTGTGTTGAAATTACTTGCAGGAATTAAAGAAAACATTTTTCAAAAGGTCTTTTGATCTCTGATGCCTTCTTAGTGTTTCTGAGTTGTGCATAAATAAGAAATAAGAACACAGGAAAGGAAACTTTAAGAGCTACTTATATTCAGAAGGTTCATCTTTTTCATACAGAATATAATCTCTCTAAATATTTATCATTATTATTAAGTCCATTTGGCTCAATAAAGACCATGCATGATTAACTTTTGTGCCATTTTAACATCAAATCTGATGTAAATCTACTCGTTTGAATAATTATAATGAGTTTTTGCTCCTGGTGGCTCTAATTGGCTCCATGAACCTGTAAACAGAGTTCGAATTCTCAGTTGTCACAGTCTGAGTGTGTATTTATAGATGATGTAAGCAGAAGGTCCAGACTGACAGTGGAGTGAAAGCCTCCTCTCTGTGAACTGAAACATGTTGTAACACTTCACAGGAAGCATCAGAAGGTTTGAAAGCTTTCATCTCTGATTATGGATAACGGTTCTGCTGTCAGAATTTTCACCCTTGCAGGGATAAACGAGACGATGGACTACAGAATCACCATCTTCTCCCTCACGCTGCTTTACTACTGTGCGATTTTGTTCCTGAATTTCTCTCTCGTTGTTCTTATTGTCTTTGATGAAAACCTGCATGAACCTATGTACATTTTACTCTGCAGCATTTGCATTAATGCTGTTTACGGCACCACGGGGTTCTACCCTAAATTCCTTTTTGATTTACTGTCATTTTCACAAGATATCTCCTATGAATGGTGCCTGTTTCAGGCGTTTGTCATGTACTCGTACGCATGCTGTGACTTGTCCATCCTGGCCGTTATGGCCTATGACAGATACCTGGCTATATGTCGACCGCTGCACTACCACTCCTCCATGACGAAGCGGAGGCTCTCCCAGCTGGTGACGTTCTCCTGGTTGACTCCTTTCTGTGTTTTCTCCATCAGTATTCTGCTCACATCCAGACTGGAGCTGTGCAGCTCAAAGATTAAGAGGCTCTTCTGTGTGAACTGGATTATTGTTCAGCTGGCTTGCTCCAACAGCAACACCCTATCAAATACTATCGTTTCATATGCAACCATTGTGATTTATGTGTGTCATGGATTTTTCATCATTTGGACTTACATGCATCTTGTTAAAACATGCACGAGGTCCAAAGAGGACAGGGTGAAGTTCATCCAGACGTGCGTGCCTCATTTAGTCTCTTTGGTCACTTTCTTGGTTGTGATTATCTTTGATCTGATGTACATGAGGTTTGGCTCCGCAGATTTACCGCAGAGCCTCCAGAACTTCATCGCTTTAGAGTTCCTCCTCTTTCCCCCGATGATGAACCCTCTGATATACGGGTTTAAGCTGACCAAAATACGAAACAAAATCATGAATTTACTTTAATTTAAGTGACTGTGTCTGATTTTTATAAAAAATATCCTGATCAAAACACTGTAAATTCACTAAAGAAGGAGTTTTCTTCTTTTCATTGACATTTATTTCACATAAAACATTTGTTTGTGGCTCTGCTTTTGTTTAATACAAGTAGAAAGTTCTGCAATATTAAATAGAGATTTAGAAATAAAAATCTATCTAAACATTCATGTAGCAGCCAGGATTTAGGCAAAACCTTGAAGTGATTTTCTTTGTTTCTTTATGTTTTGCCTTTTTAGAGCAAAATGTTGACCATATAGAGTTTTCAACATATTTAGTGTTTTGCAATGTAAATCTAGTTTTGTAAAGTCAAATAAAATCTGCTTATTATTTTGTGTAGCTTTATTTACTGTCATTTGAGCAGCTCTTCGGTATTTATTCATCTTGCGGGGAATTTGATTTTCTTAACAAAAGAGAAAATACATTTTTGTCATTAGGATTGTCTGGTTTGGGAAAATTCACATTACTGAAGGTAAACAAAGAATATCTTAAAAGACACACACTTGATTGGGCTTAAAGCACCTCCCAGAAGTCTTTTGTGACCATATTTACAATATTAACGTTCATAACAAAAGAGTTTCCTAGCTCACTCCCTCATTTTCCCTCTCCTGGGACCCGACTCCTTGGACCAGTAAGCTTCCCAGTGCAGCCCCTGCTGCAGCCCAACAAGCTGATTTAGAGTTGATCCCTGAGGACGACCTGAAGGAGGCAACAAAGGCCCCGATCGCTGCTCCCAGCGCTGCGCCTCCAGCTCCCAACCATCTCCATTTCACCTGCAGCTGCTGCTCTTGGTTTCTAGTTTCCATCTGTGAACCCAGAAACAGATACACATAAAACCCAGACTCCTAAACCTCAGGAAACAAAGCATTTAGACAGAAAATAAAGGAAATATTAGTGTGGTAAATTGCTTCACCTTCTGAAGGATCGTTACGTGCTCATCTAACGCCGCCTGGTTTTTCTGACCCGTTTCTGCAACTAAAAAACTGTCATTTAATCTTAATGAGATACTTTAACCTGAAATTTTAAATGAGATCGTTTTAGTTGTCAGATTCAGTCTGTATTTGGTGATTGAGTAGAAGGAAACTGCTCTTTTTTCTTGTTTTTTGAAGACGTTTGACTCCATGAAAGGCTTTTCAGTTCTGAACAGAAGACGGAATAAAGAAAACCAGAAACGTTTGGACCAGTTTTTAGTCTTTCCTCCTCACCAGTGTATCTTCATGGCCTGAGGGAACTCACAGAAACACAGTTTTGAGTTTTCAGTATTGCCTCATGTGGATTTTCCAGAGCTCTGATGAAGCATTTATGATTGGAGATGAAACATCTTTAAGGAACAAGAAAGGAAGTAGATTTTTCTTTTATTCGTGTACCTAAAGTTTGTTTAAAGTCATTTTTAACTCATACTCACCAGGTTTGGTAGCATCTCTGTCGTGACCTGCTGCGACTGTGAATGCCCATTTTGGTTGTCTGTTAAACTCCAGTGACTTGATGTCTGTAATAGTTTTATTTTGCTGCTGGTGGAGATTGTAGGACACAGCGTTAGTGTCTTTTGTCTGAAGTCGCATCCGTTCAATCGTAGCTTTCAGCAGAGTCTTTACATCCTGGTTTTCTCTCCTCGTCTGTTTCATCGCCTCTTTGAGCTCCTCGGATGATTCTCTTTTGTGATTCGCCCTCATTTGATTGAGTTCCTTTTCTTTTCTCTCACATAAACTCTTTAAATCTGCCGTCTCTTGTTCTTGCTCTTTCAGTCGTTCCTCTAGCTTTTTATTTCCCAACTCACCTCTTTGCTTTGTAGCTACTGAGAGCTCAGAGCACTTCTCACTCAGACTTCTTATCATCTCGTCTTTTTCCACTATAGCTCGTCTCAAGTTGTTCTCTTTATCAGCGTCCAGTAATCTCATGCTGATCTCTTTCTGTTGCTCTTCTACCATTTTCTTTAAAGTTTCCACCTCATCATCTTTCTCTTTAGTCGACTTGATCAAGTTTTCTGCTAGGTGTTTCTTCTCTTCACTCATTTGCATGAGGAGATCATTGGTGGCCTTTGTTTTCTGCAACCGTCTTCCAGTCTTCTTGGACTTTTGCACCAACTTCCTGTTGTTTTGTTGGAGATCAGTGAGAATTGTCAACAAGCGTCCAGTATCGCTCTCCATCTCTGTCTCTTCTATCCGGTCTAACAGCTGTCCAACCTGAATGTCTCTGGTTCTGTTTGTGTTATCAAAGACATGAAACCTGTTTCCACATTTGTCCACCAGCTGCTGCAGAGCGGGCCATCTCTCGATGTGCTCCTCGATGGAAGTGGGTCCCAGTTTGTCCCCCCACGTGAAAAGGACAATGATCCGAGTCCAAACCCAAAGTCCAAGAAGCTTCACGTGTTCCTCCGCTCTCCTCCGATCAGTCTCGGTGAAGGTCTCATCACAGCGTAGGACCACCAGGACAGCGTGAGGAGTGGGATCACCCAGAGACGCACAGAGTGAAATCTGCTCCTGGACTTCCTGTGGGGTGTCTTCAGAGCAGTAGCGTCCATACCAGCCAGGAGTGTCCACAACACACACTCGCCTTTTACCCACAGCACCCTGTCTCTCTGTGCACTGAGACGTTGGATGTCCTGCAGGAAAAACCTCCTCACCAAGGATAGTGTTTCCAGCTGAGCTCTTCCCAGCATGCTTCGGTCCCACAAGAAGTATTCGAAGCACAGGAAGTGAAGACAGTCCTGGATTTTAAAGAAACACAACTTTTAGGGAGAATCACAAGTTTTCATGCAACATTCTGCACATCCTGTCATAACGTTGAGTCTAGTTGATCAGATTATAAAGTGATGCGTACCCATGTGAGATCTTAGTGCACTTCTGGTCATTTCCACCTTCTCTCTTCTTAAAGCAGCCCTCTCCTCGACCTCTGACCTCTTAGTTACTTTTTCTCTTGTAGTCACAAAACCAGCTCCTCCTGCCTTTTTGTGTTCTCCAACCATTGCATCAATCTTCTTCAGCAGATCTCCAACCTGAGCATCATCATCCTCTCCCCAAGCGCTCGTGTCTAAAAGGTGATATCTATACCCACACCTCTCCAAAAGGACTGTAAGAAAATCATATTTTGCAGCATAACTTTCCACAGATTTTCCTCTCAGCTGCTCACATCTAGTAAATACTACTATGGTGCTCCTCCACAGAGAGTCATTTAGCAGCTCCAGAGGTCCCTCTACTGTCCACTCCCAGCCACAGTGTGAGCTGATGGGTATGATCATGAGGAAGGCGTGAGGCCCAGGTGGACACATGCAGGCAGCCAAGTTGTCATTTATCAGCCCGGGGTCTCCAACAGAGTAGTGGATCCACCTTTCAGGGGTGCTGACGACGACAAGCTTCCTCCCGTCATCGAGAACAGCTTGTCTCCTGACACACATCTTCACATCTCTGCTGACATCAAACATCTGCCGGCGGAGGATGGCGTTTCCCGTCAAACTCTTCTCCAGCCAGTCGTGTCCTAAGAGGACAATCCTCACCTCCTGAGGACAGTATCTGTCTCCTGTCAGGAACGAGATGGATCAAAACAAACATGTAGATCTTAAACATCAGCAAGCAAAGGAATAAATGCAGCTCACCTTTCTGTGTGTGTGTTTTGACAGCCATTGGAACGCTTTCTTTGATCCCCTCTGTCAGTGTGTGGGTTTAAGTCTGATCTACAGTGAAGTGTCATCATCAGCCCTCGGCGTGAAGCTGAGCTCTCTCTCTGTGTGTGACTGCTGGTCAAAGTCCGGCTGCTGAGGAGATATTTCTCCTATGTTATTAACACACAAAGCAGCTTCGTGAAAGCTTGACATCATCAATTTACAGATTAGTCTGAGTGAAACTCACCACAGCGTCTCCGTAGCGTCGTTTAGGTTTTATAACGTTTCTGGGTCAGAGGAGGCAGAACTGGTTTACTTAATGTTGCCTCTAAACTAGCAAGAACTGGAGCAGACCAGAAGGCAGCAGAGACGACCTGGTGTTGGTGTATATACGTTAAACAATTCAAAAATACACATAACAGTTGACATACACTAGGTGTCTGCAGCTCTGGAGCCACACGTCTCTTCACCTCCTCTGAACTTTGACCAAAACTGATCAAACACAGATTAAGGCAGAGGGTTGTTTTAGTTTTACAATCCAAATGTTTGTTGTTTCTAAGAGAAACAATACATGCAGCCTGTTTCACATCAGCATCAGAACGAACTAAAAACTCAAATATGAGTTTAAAAGGCACCAATCAGTTTCACTGAGTTAGCTCGCCTCGCTATGCTGCTTTGTTTATGCAGCTTCCTGACTACAGAGGGAATGTTTTTAACATTTCAGCCAAACTGCTTCCAAAGCAGAAGGTCATTTTGAACACGTTAGATTTCACTAAATTTTGACATCAAATTATGACAATTAGAAACCCAACAAGTTGATTTTATGACACAAAAAAATGAGATCAAAATAATAAATAACAAAAACGAGCCTTTATTTAAAATCCCTGTATTTTGGGGTTTTCATTAAGCCATAAGTAACCTGATGTATTTTGTTTTGGGCAAATCATTTATCTCATTTTCTACAAATAAGAACTAAAACAGCTCTGCACAGTTCTAAAAATTTTTTAGTTTTTGCCAGAATAGGTTACATTGGAATATAAATTAATTGTATGAGTCAAACAGATTTTGTGTTTCAATTTAAATATTAGCAGAGATGTAAAATTGTTTTTTCAACCATAATTGTCGCCGACCTCTGACCTTTCCAAGAAAAATAATTATATGCTCGAAAGCCACATAGCTCACATGAACTTTGTCTTTCTCTGGTAACGAACTGCTCCATTAAAGGTTCATTTAAGCATTTCCTGTTGCGGAACATTTGAGATTTTAGTCCAAAATGAAATTTGACTTTTAAAAATTGGACAAAATATTAGAAGAATGACACCGTTCACATCCCCAGAAAGCCTTTTTATTCAGATTCAGAGTTAATGCCACAGCGGTTGCATTGCCAGTCTGTAAAAGAATCCCTGAGTCAGAAAATAACTAGAATCATTGTGCAACGATGCACACCATGCAAAAAGTGACAACAGTAAGAAGTGATTCATTAAAGTCTGAGAAATGCTCCGTTAGCATAATCTGACTTCAGCCTTCTCTGTGTGGTTTCAAACGATTGTTATTTAGTGAAACTGCAGCTTCAGGATGGATCCCTGGAAATCTTCTGCGGTACATTCAGTAGAGCTGAACATGAGCATCCAGGCCATTATTTACACTATCTACAACATACCCACAGAGTCCTGTGGATATATGATGGAATACTGGAAGATTCAAAAGGCCTAAAAAGCAGCTAAATACATCTAAAGGTGAAGCATCACATTCATCAGTTAGTTTATGTACAGGCTTTTATTTACAGTCCCCATTGTGTCACTGGTGTGACTTTATTAGCTAATGTTTGTGGACGTGTTCATGATAAATAAAGGTGAATGAATGCGTGTGGAAACGGAGAGATGGAAGAATTAACCCTCTTTCACTTTAAATGAAGAAAATCACACAAATCCAAAGAAGTCCAAAGAGTGAGAGCTGCTTTGTGATTCAATCCTTTAATATTCTCAAGTGTTTGAAGTTGAAGAAAACATAAAAAGAGCTGTAGAAAAACAAAAAGCTGATGCAGGAGGATGGGGCTTTAAAAAGTGATGCGTCTAAGGTCGATTTATAGAATCAGAGATTCTAATTAGAGGGAAACGAGTCTTTTTTTTTTACTGAAACATAAACACCTCATGTGTCTAAACGTCTGTGCAGCTTTGGAGTAAAATATTCAGATAGATGACAGGAACTGGACTTAATCCACACATTAAAACTTCTGATGACAAAACTCAAAAACTGTTTTAAACAAAACACCATCCTTCACACATGTTTATGCTTTTTGTTTAAAACGTCATAGCAGCTGATTTGAACTGTTCTGTAAAGCTTCTACATGTTCAAACACGACTAATTAAGGCTTGCATGAAATCTGTCTTTTTAGAGAACACTACAGAACGCTGACCCACACCCCTTACACACACATCCTGCTGCCAGTCTGAACGGACTGATCGATTCCTGCAGCAGCTGACCTTTAACCTGAGGCGCATCACTAATCAACAGCTGGGTGGAGCAGATGAACCAAACTGCTTGTTCGCCAAGAAAAACCTGCATCAAACATCTTTAACAAAACCAAAAACATCTCATACATCAAACTCAAACAGGGCTTTTTAAAAATAAACACATCTAACGTGTTTCTATAGGCCCACTTTGAAGGTTCAATGTTTCTTTAAGTAAATAACCCTTCCTCAAGATTCAATCTAAGCAATTAAAGCTTTTAATTAAAAAAAAAAAAAAATTTTAAAGATTCAAGTTTTAACAAATGTTCGTCTTTTCATCAACTTCAAAGTAATTTTCTCCAAAACCTTCCCCAAATGGTTTAAAGTGGTTTATAAAACTAGAATCACTCAAGAGAACAATGAAGATTCAGAGTGGGTTTGAACTCGCATCAAAACTTTCCTATAGATCCACTTAAATGATTCAAAACTGGTTTTGATGATATTTTGTGAAATTTAAACAAAAACGCTTTAAAAAGTGCCGAACCAAACATCTCCCTAGAAAACAGCTCTGAAGGTCCAAAGTGGTTGTGATCTGAAAACTGACATTTCCCTATGAATCCACTGCAAAAGTTTTAAAAAGTTTCTATTTATTCTCATTGCTAACGTATGCTTGCTACTCCACGGTGAACTGTAGCGAGGAAGAGCGATTGAACATGGCGGGTGTCGTCTTTAAAGGGGTGATAAATAAGCAATCCCTTGCCTGAGCAGGCTTGATTTAAGGCAAAGGTTAAAAATATTCCTACTAGTCTGTGCTAACAGCGGCGTGGCTACATGGAGACAGGTGGTGACCTTTTCCTGACTGTGAGCTGCATTTCAATGTTCAGTGGTTTTAACAGGACTTCTTTGATTATTATCACATTTAGGAGAATGTCTAGACAAAAACTCAATGATAACAATGTATATAAACTCCTAAATGTGTAAATAAGGTGAAATGAGGAGATCATGAAAGCATCAGGATGGAGGTTCTGGGTAGAAATGAGACCTTTAACAGATGGCAGGTTTCCTTGATAAGGACAGTTTTCACATTCAGAGCCCTTACTGTAGTTTAACAGACACCAGCCTGTCTGATCCGGGTCAGCACATCAAAACCAGCCAGAACGCTCTGAGAAGGTTCATAAACCAACATTAAGTCATAACTTATGAAACATTTCAATTCACATGCCACTAAATCGTTTCTAAAATGTTGCGTTATTTAGTTTATTCACGTTCTGCCACTATTTTAGTGATTTAGAGATTTTTCACAAGTAAAATAAAACCCCTTTCTGCCAATTTAGAGGTAAAACTGTACATTTTGTGTGATTTGGGTGAAGTGAGCTGATTAAGGAAAGCCAGGCTGGGCCTCAAGGCACCAATTTCCATCACAAGTCCCTGTTACCGAGAAAAAGGGACAAAGACGTCCTGTGTGCTGAGGATTTGTTTGAGAGGGAACTCTGGCTCTACATGCAGCTAAAGGATCAAACAAATCAGAAATATGAACTGGACTGTGAGCTAAAAGCATCAACACCTCTCTGATTGGCTGACAGGAAGTGGAAGTAGGAAGTGTAACTTATAAAGACATATTAGGAGCATAATCTGGTGTTACTGGGATTTAATGGGAGTTGACTGGGAGCTGGTTAAAGTACCACCCCCCTTCTATTCTGTAAAACACCAGAGAGCTCAGACCTTCTGTTGCGCTCTCTCTCTTTAGGATTTTTGACTCTGGTGTCGATAATGTTTTCACAGGTGGGTCTCCTCCCCGGCCTACCAACTGAGCCAACAGTAGGAGGAGAATGGAGCTGGATGGGGGTGAGACACCGCGGGGCGGCCGTGCAGAAACGACCAAACACAACAAGGGGTTACACAGTTTAGTTTTGTTTCTTGGCCTCCTGGTTTCCGTAACTGGAGCCTGTTTTCTTCACCTCTGTGACCCCGATGAGACGGCGAATGGCTACGGAGGCTGGGAAAAAAATAAATACAGAAAGGTGAATGAGGACATCAGTACAAAGGTAAAACCAGACTGAGCTTTAGGGAAATCTTTCTTTTATTAAACGTGAAAGAAGCTGCACCAGTTTTCAGTCTGGTAGCTAGTTTAACTTACCTATGATGAGGAAGATGATAAACCCAATAATGAGAAGAGGAGAACCGCTGACGACGACGCCACAGGCAAAATTGATGAGAGGCGATAACAAGAGGGTGGCCCAAAACAAGAAATTCAGCAACGTCCACGGACGGCGAGGCGGGATGATTGTGGGTCCAGGGAACTTTCCCTCTTTGTTGTACTGTTCCTGTAAGGCATCCTGAAGGACAGGTAAACAAAAAAACCTGCTCCATCAAATGATAACACTTGGGAAAACTTTGCTTTCCAGTGTGCACAATAAAAATAGCATTTAATAAATCCCAGACAAGCAAATTAAACGATCTTTATTCATAAATCAGCTTACCTTCTCCTGATAGAGCTTGTGCAGCCAGTTGGCACACTCCTGCTCATCTTCTGGTATCTCCTCCACAGAAAACCGCCTGAATAGAACAGATCAAATGATTAAACCAGACTGTACGTAGAACTGGGCACCGTTAGAGAGCTATAAAGCCAAACACAAATCACAGGAATGTTAAAATTATTGCTATATGTTGTGGAGAAAATAAACTGAGCAAACAAAATAGGATTTTCAATAAGAAAACCACATTTATTATTCTAGTTTCCTTCAAATCTGAGTGCAACTGAAAACCTGGAGTGTGTAGTGATCGTTTTTAACCACTAGAGGGCTCCAAGTGTCCGCTTAATTGATCTCAGTAACTAAAACTTCTTGGAAGTCCTCCTGCATTTCAATGTTGGCCTTTATAGATTTAGTTAAATCAAATACATTTAAAATATTCTGTTTTTTTACAGCTATTTCTAATTTTGATTCTGTCTAACCAGCTTTTATTGAACCCAGCTGCATTCTTTCAGACTGATAAAGGACTAAATGTAATAAGCAGGAGGTAAAGATGCATTTATCATTTTGTCTCATTACAAAAATGAACCAAAAGTGAATGAAGAGTTTAACTCACTTAATATACATGTCGGCTTTGTACTTCTTGCCGTTGACGATGCCCAGGAGAGTGGGCGTCTGCTTGTCTTTGAAGTTTAGAGTCACATCATACACAGCAGTTACTGTAAAAACAACAGAAGGACATTGAGAGCAAAGAACGTGTTTTAAACACAATAAACTTTAAGTATGAGTGACTCTGTTCTCCACCTGTGCCCTTCAGACACTGCAGCGTGGTGGTGAATCCTTTGGTTCGAGGTAACAGGTGATACTTGAGCTTGGGCAGACCTTTACTCTCTGCTACCTGCATACTGATTTGGTGCTTCTGCTCTGTAAAGCGGGTGCCCTCGCAGTACAGCAGGAACTGTGCAGAGACAAAGCTGTGTTTATATATACACACACACACACACAGGCATAGAAAGCACATACTTCATGTGGTTCTGATTTCAGATCAGGTTCACCTCACAGAAACATGCTCAAGTAAAATTATTACCTCATTTCACTGGTGCTAAAGCAGGCAGATGGATAATAAATCAACTAAAACGATGTTTGACTTCTGGAGGAAATAACAGCTAATATGGACCTGACCTGAGAAACGTCTGAAACTATTACAACAAATGTTTGTCTAAAAGTATAAATAATAAAAAAAAACTGTTTCTGATTCTTACCCACATATATTCAGGATAATCTTTGAGCCTGTCCAGACCAGCGAAGACCGTGTCTCGGTCCTCCTCCCACTTTCTTTTACAGAAAACGATTTCTAGAAAGTACCAGGTCCAGCCGATCAGAGGAACCTTCAGCAGCTCGTGTTTGGCCAGAACTTTTGAACTCTTTAAGATTAAAAAAGAGTGAATCAAAATATTTAAAATAAGCCTAATTTTAATTTATTTTATTAATGCTGAACTGACCCCTAAGACGCCGTATCTTTCACACATGGTCCAGCCACACAGGAAGTCGATTTCAAAGTTGTGGTTGAGGATGATGATGACGTGCTCTTTGCCAAACTTGTCCACTGTAGCCTGGTCGGTGTATAGAGTGCAATCTGTTCCCGACCACCACTCCAGCATCATCACCAGCTCTAAACAGAAACAATTTAAAGACACGTTTAGGAAGAATATTCAGTTAATGTGATAAAAAATGTGCATGACTAGTGTTTTTCTTAGTACTCATTAAATGGAACTAAGTGATTTATGCTGAGTAATTTAAGTCATCGTGTTCTGAGTGCAAGTAGGTTCATAGTTATCTAGGGTGACTGGGCTGTCTGTGAAGCTGATGAAGGAATCATGCTGATTTCTTTGTGTATGCAGCTCTGCAGGGAGCCAAAGCATTCATAAAGCATCAGGAGTATCATCTACTCACGACTCCAGAGGGAGTAGGAGAGCCGGCAGTTGATTCTGCGGTAGAGCTGCTTGTTGATTGGCCAGAGGACGCAGGTGCACAGCTGAATGAAGTTTATGATGAGGCCGCTCACCACAAACACAAAGCCCATCAGCAGCTGCAGAATGAACAGGCTCTTCAGGTAGGCCAGCAGAGCCATGGCTGAGGAGCCTGGAGGGCTGAGAGGGCTCCTCTCTACACACGACGACCAACCTGACAGCAGAAATACAGACGACAACATAAATCAGAGAGGTGGAAAGAAAAAAGAAGGAATAACAAGTATCAGGACAGTGTTAGCATATGGATATGGCTGCATTCTTACCACAGTGGAGCTCCTTTACAAGCCGCGTTTACACGGCCCGTCAGCTAATACCACAGACCTGGGAGAGATGGAAGAGGAGAGGCTGGGTTCACAGAGAGAAATGACACAAGTCACAGTAAAGTGTCATAGTACTCATTACTTATACTCATTTTAAACAATTCATTGTGATTCCAACAGAAAGTTTTCATGGAATCACAATACATTTGTATTTAGGACGCTTTTGCAAGTAGTTATAGATCTGATCGGGTCATGTGCATTTTAAATCCATCAATTTAGCATAAAATCTGAGACATCTAGTAAATAATGAACAGCTGAGCCCAGACGGACACTTGGGCCTCCAGCTGTTTGGGACTGAGGGAGTTACATTTTCATCCAGATGAACCACAGACACTCGATTCCCTCTAGTGTTGCTCTGAGCGCTGAAGCAGACGGGGAAAACTTCTGGCTGTTTCTCTATTTGTGGAAAGAGATGCTGGCACAGGCTGACTGTATTCTGCAGGCAATATCATCAAAATAAAATAAATACTGTCCTGTTGTGAAACATTTCATGATGCATGGACCAAAAATATTCTTGGATTGGATTAGTAAATGTATTTATAGCATGAAACTGAAGATTGACTGACTAAAGCCGATAAAAAAAAAGGAAAGTTTGCTCCACAGCTGAACTGGAACTGAAAGGATCCTTACTGGGATTTAGATCTGGTGAAGAATCTCTGACCTGAGCTCTGTCCACAATAGATTAAATCATTTTGTCAACATTAGTAAAAAAATATGAAAGCATTTTAGGTCAGATCTACGATTTCTATCCATTAGGGTGAAAACGGACCAAGCAGCGCTCAATGGACTGTCCCACACCTGAATCAAAGCCCATTAAAGTGTAGGTTAAGCCAGTTTTAACGCCGTTCCAATGAACATTTCTAATCTGTGACCTGCGGAAACACATGGCTCTTCAGGACTTGACTGGGCCTAAACCCGCCTTGTTTACATTATTCCTCAGGGTTGGGTGTAGAAGTACTTTAAATACAAAATAAAACAAGAGCTTAAGATCAGATTAGTTCTGTTTTAATAAACATTAACTAAGAATTATAGAAGATAAAGGGAATGCAAGTAGTGTCTTTACTAAAAATGACTAGATTGTAAATGCTAAAGAACAAGCAAAAATCATAGAAGTAAAAACAGCTAATAGAGGATTTTTAAATGCACATAAAGTTCAATCAATCCTCACACACACACTGGCTGCAGAAAATAAAACAGCTCTTACATTCAAATCCACCAAAGTTCAGCTCTTAGGTTAAACCTAAAACGAAGGATCTCAAGAGTAACTGGCTATCAGTCTGAACCAGTGTGGCTTCCTGGTTTGACCTTTGTTCTTACTTGGCAACAGGGAGGATAAAGTTCCCTTACAGAATATTTGATCTGTGGTTAACAAAAAGAAAAAAGGAGCAGTGCACACCTGACATTTAGTTTCACACTGACTTTTATGATTAACAAAACGAGAAAGTAACAAAAACACGGTGAAGATAAATCAGTTCATATCAGCTCCGAAAATGTCAGGTATGTTTATTTACCTGAGCTCATCAAGTTCCTCCTGAACCCAAAACTGTAACAAGACTTTAATCTGATTCTATCTTTTATTGTGTTGGTATTATATTGATTTACACAAAAACTACAACGTGCTAAAAGTCAAGTGAAATAAAAACTGCCAAGTCTGCATGATCAAAAAGTCTTCAGGCCTACTTCCTGGAGTTAGAGTTTTCATTTTTAGGGATAAACTTTCTCATATATTGTGTTTCATCACAAGCTGTCAGTGGAGAAAGTCTCGGCCACGTTTTGCTGCGGGAACAAGCAGAGCCTCAGACAAAAGTATGTCCAAATATATCATGAACTTTGCTCTCATTTCTCTCCACAGTCGTGCTCCTCTGGTCCTGTCTGTGCATGACTTCATTCCCAGCAAGTAGGGAGGTCTGCAGAACCAGGTCTCTTTAAAACCAATTTAATAAATCAAATAAAAGAGACTGCAGCACTAAAGTATTTTACTCATTACACTGCTTAATAACCTTATGAGTAAACCTCTATAATTTCTGATTGCATTTTAAATGTAGGTGTTAGGACATGTCTACATTTTCTCCAGCACACACTCCTATTTCATTTTGTACAGTTGTCTTTTTCTTATCAACCTACAACATGTGCAAAGCTGGTTTCATGTGTAAACTGCTGCTGATCTTATCATGTTGCTCTACTGCTTTGCCTCCTAAACCATAACATTTAATTTCACCTTTGTCTACAGGACATGTTTGCACACAAGCAACCTGAAACCCTTGTCAAGGCAAATTAACTTTCCATGTAGGGTTGAAAATCACAGATGCATTCTTGAAATAGAAGGAAAAAACAATCACAGGTGGTTTAGTTTAAAAATATATAGAAACAGACAGAAGAACACAGGCAATGTGGAGGCCCCACTTGTGAGCGCACAGCCTGGAGAAAAAAGATTAGGAATGCTGACTGGCTTAAAGCTGCTTAAGGTTGGACAGCTGCTTCTGCTCTGCATCACCTGAATACAGCTTCAACAACCACTGCTTCCTGTTAGCCTTCAATACTGGAAAAGGTGGAAGAAATGAACAAAGTTCTAACACATTTTTGAAGCGCTTCATTATCAGGACATTTCTATTTTTACCAAACTACAAAATTGGTTAAAATAATCCCTGAAGTTCTACAACAGCTTCTATAAATTTCTAATAAATACATCAGCGTGGCGCAGCATCCAGCCAAACCACCTCTTCTGTAGTTTACTTACCAATAGACATAGTAGGCCATGGCCAGTATCACCATCGCCCCACAAATACCAGTGAAGATCACAACGGCGCTCTGGTTCAACATTTTGGCTCCTGGTATCCCACCGATTCAAAGCCAAAGTGAAAATATAAAAGGCCTGCAGAGCGCTGGGTGGTTACTGACCAGCCTGCTTCAGAGCCATGATAATCCCACAGAAGGAAAAACTGAGATTATGATGATGACAGCAGAATACAGATCCCAGGACCTGAAACAGGAACTGCCTGTTATGCGCAGGAGTTGAATGTTAAGCAAAATTTGGCCCATCAGCAGCAGCAGCAACAAAAAAAAGTCAACAAAAAGAATGCATTATTATAGCAAACTAATAATAACCCAATAATGAACGCTGGGAAGATGACTGGGTTTACTTCTGGAAGGAAGGAGGCACACGCATACAGTAAGCAGGGTCTTAGGTTCCCATCCTCTAATCCAGTGGATGAGATTAGCGCTGATTAGCAGGCTATGTGCACCCTGGTTATGTCACATTTCATTAACATTAACAAAGAACCATGTTCAGGTTTTGTCCAGCCAGAGTAGAAATGGCATCTGTTATAGTGAAGTAACCAATCATAGTGATTCACTTTGCCATTTACAACCTTCTAATCTCACCTAACATTAACTAAAGTGATGTACTCACGGGGATGAGTAACAGTTTCCTCAAACAATCTCTTTGTGTTGTTAAACTGAGCTTGCTGATGGTAAAACGTTACTTGTGTCAATGATGAATGCAATTTAACAACAAACTCTGTCTACAAGTTTGAGATAAAACCAAACTACCACGGTAAATCCAAAACAGCCAAACTAAACTAAAACAAAATCAAATAAATATCCAAAACAGCTAACGGTGATTTGTAGTTTCTGCAGCCATTTATAATCATTTAATATAAAACTTTAAATATGTTCGCACTCATCCCTGAATGGGAGGGTGTTTAGCAAATAAGATGTTCAATCAGAACAGCCTTCCATCCTTAAAACACAATTACAACCCTTTGAAAGCTGCCTCAGCTCTTTGTAGGTTCTGACCACACTAATAGGAGATGACTGATAAGCCTCAAGGAGGTCCTGATTGCTGCAGTTAGGAACATGATGGGACTAATGGAAGAGGTGAAACTGTCATGCTGCTTGAGGATGAACACTAACTTAAACATGAATGCCCAGAGCTTCTAAGTCAAGAGGACATTTCTCAGATAAAAGCTTATCAATGCATATATGCCTCAAAGTCTTCAAGGCCAACACTGTGCTTGATCAGCAGATAAAGAGAGATCACGGCTCACTACGTGTAGACATGTGGCTGCACTTTGTACCAATGCTTTTGGAAGAAGACTTTTAGCCAGATGCTTCCATTTATGCACAATGTTTGTATGCACTTTGACTTATATAAAATATGTGTCAGAACCGGTACTGCAACTAAACAGGACGGTGCTTGAAAATCTTTAGGAAAGAAACACAGCACAGCAAAGAGAAAAGTGCATAAGTTTCAGCTCGTTAATCGCCTCTGGCAAGAAATATTTTAGCTCAAACAGCTTGATGGTTCCAGCTTTTTATGCTTACTCTAGTCATTAATTTGTTTTATCCAATAAGTATGCATTAAAAAAAAAGTCTTAACAGAGAGTTAAAGACTGTATTCTTGTGTGACAGTAATAATTGATCATTTGAATGATCTATTACTGCAGTGTGTGTGTGTCACTGTCAGGTCAGTTGAATTACAGGCAAGTTGAAGGACCTATTAAACATTTCCTTTTTTTATATTTGTGCTTCTGGGAAAGAAATTTAAGACACACTGCACAAGGCATAAATAGCTTTATCATCAACTCTAATATCACAATACTGATTTTTACACTGCTGAGGACTTAATACTGATCTAACTGGAAGGAAATAAAAAGTTTATTGTCTGGTATGTGGAGTTAAATCAAACCTTAATGCGTGTTATTAAGTTATGTGGGCTACTTTAGGGTTTTTACGTTAATTTTTGCAGCTTTATTCCCTCTAAATGCACCAATGCAGCAACGACAGGAGGTTTGATCAATGTACTGGCCAGCATGTCCCTTCATCCAACCACCACACTGACACTGCTCCTGAAAAGGATGCTCAAGAGCAAAAAGCTAGCGGTTATGTGCACAGATCGTGCATGCACGTTAGCAAAATAAAATACAAATACATCTTTCCAACTACTGGCAACATGCAAATGCCTACAATCGAGCTGTCAGCAGCATAACTTATAACAGGTGCAACTCAGCAGGAAGGCTGCTAGCAGCACATGCTAACATGCTAAGTTAGCTAAACCGGTATAGCTAGGTAACAATTTAGTTTGGAGGGTAAACAGAGGAGTCAGTCTGTTAGCCTGCTCTGTAAATAAATAATATTAACTTTTCCCACATAGCTTATATAATTTATAATGAAGAAACTGGAGCTGTGCTATGCTAGTTAGCCTGCTCACATTAGCATCCAGTAACGCTCTCCTGCTCTTACCTGCTGATAATTCACTTCAGAGTCGGTAGATTTACTCGGACTTCTTTCTGCTCCTTCAGAGAGCACAGCATCAATCTGTCACTGAAGGCTGTGTAGCTCCACTCGTTTCATGAAATGCAGCAAAACGAGTACAGGTGAAACAAGCTCCACATTTCCTCTGAACCCCTCTGAAGGTGGCTGCTCCAACATCCGGTCCGACCCCTCGGTTATCCTCAATGCGACGTAAAAAACAAACACAGACAGCAGAACTCTACAGCCCCGCTTCGGCTTTAAAGTCCAATTACATGTCTGACACTTTATATGCAGCATTTAAATGTTCTGAGAAATGTTGATTTATTCACGTTTTACAAAGAAAATCCAGCTTTACCTCAGATGGAAACAAATTTACTGAATTATTTATAACTCACTCATAAAAACAAAGAACAGATGTGCATCCTATTGTGAAAAAGTATTTTTGCCCTTATAGATTTCTTATGTTTTTGCTTACTTGTGACATTTAAATGTTTCAGATCAACAGAAAACAACCTGAGAAAGTATAAAATGCAGTTTTCAAATAATGATTTTATTTATTTAAGGATGAAAGCTTTCCAAACAAACCATAAAAGGTTAAATCATGAATTGATTGTGTTCAGTTTCAGCAGCCACATCCAGACCTGATCTCTACCAGACCTGTAGAATTAAGAAATGACTTCAATAGGACAACACAAAGTAGACTAAAAGATTTAAAAACAACAACACATCATGCCCTGTTCTAAAGAAATTTAAGAACAAAAGAACCCAGAACAACATCTAAAGGACTGCAGGCCTCACTTGGTTCAATTTAAGGTCAGATGTCATGAGTTAGCAATAAGAGACGGGACAAAAAAAGCATTCATGATGAGATGGTTCCATTAAACCTCTCCTGACCAAAAAAAAAAAAAAAAAAATCCCTCCACAGTGATGTGACTCATTATTTTGGAAACACTGAACATAGTTGTTGCTACCAGAAGTGTTACTGTTTAAATGTAGGGGCCTTTTACAGCACTAAATTCTTAGTGAGGTTTCTATATCCTGTAGCAGTTTCATAACCAAATTATTTTCAAAGGAACTTCAAATCCTTCAGGCTCCCAAACTCAAGAGATGAACCAGTGTCATGTCTCCACATAACAGGCGACTTAGAACCTGTTTAAATGGGATCTTGTGTTATCACAACACAATCCCATTTATTCAGTTGTATTTATAAAATCTATAAAAAAACACAACTAGATGAATAAAATAGCATTCTAAAGAAAATAAGTTGCCACCTCAGGAGATCAGTAAATGATTGGAGTACTTTTTTGTGCATCTTTTAGGTTTTTTGAACTTTTGTCCTATTTCTTTAAGACTTGACTTGTAGACACTCCATTTACTGTTTTTTTTGTTTGTTTGTTTTTAGGCACAATATACTGTCATGGTCTGTCACAAGAGCTATACATACACTAGTAAAACTGCAGGAAATGTTCAGGTTTTTAAGTCTTTCTCAAAGCCTGGAGAAATAATGATCAAGACCAATTTAGACATAACAAGAAAGTTAATCTTGTAATTAAATTCTTTTGTACAGTAATTTTTGTTTTCTAGCCTCAGAGTGAATCAGGGGTGACTTTTCCGCCCTCTGGTGGTGTTTCTGTGTAAATGCACCTAAACCTGGAGAACATTGGACTTCTGGTGAAGTCTGGTGAGGAGGTTGCTTCACAAGGTTTGAATCTTGGCCGAGGCTTCTCTGTGAGCAGTTAGCATGTTCTTCCCATACATGTGCAAATTCCTTCCCATATTTCAAAAACATGAATGTTAAGATTAATTTACACTTCTAATTCATAAACAGTTATTTGTTTCTTTTTTTTTTAAATCAAAAACTAACAAATAAAACTGTTCAGGTGAGAAAAATATGGCAACATAATTGCCTCACGCAAAAGTGACAATCAATAAAAATATGTTTTCTGTTCACTCAAACTGCTAGCAAAGTTTTGAGCTTGGTAGTTTTACATGATGTGAATTGCCTCTTTTATAGATCCTGTTCTTAGATGTTAACTTGATTCTCCCACGAGATTTTCTTTCATTGTGTCTCCAAACTGAGACGGACACACATGAAGGCGAAGTTGGTCACGAATAATAACCCGTCTGGTTATCTGGGCTAATGCTGGCTATTGTTGTTGTGGATTAGAGCTGGTGAAACAGAGCCATGGGGCCTGGACCAGATCATACAACAAAGTAAACATCTGGTGTGACAACTAACGTATCTGCTCACCTTTATTCTTTATATTTCATCCAGAATACACATTCAGACTCATTAACACCAATAAATCCACACATTTCAGTAAAAGATCATTTATTCTCTCCGTTCATGTACTGCTCTCTAACAGTTGAAGGTTTGGCACTTGGCTCTCTAACACTAAGTGTGAGGATCTGCTTTAAGCACACAAAAACATTCACAATGTTCTGCTTCTCTAACCCTGTTAAGGCTAAACAGTGTGGTCTCTTGTACAGACTCTTTTTGTGAGATATGACAACCATCCACAGTGAAAAGATTTATGCATCATCACGTTATTAGTAAATATATTAAAGATTATCTGTGCAAATACCTCAATTTGAGACATGAATCTAACACGTTACACCTGCTAGTTCAACAGAGCACTGCATCATTTAAAAAACGGTGATTAAAAAATAAGTTGATTGAAATCACGTTGGCCATACTGGCCATTAACATAATTATTATTTAAGTTACATTTTTTTAAGGGAGCAGATGATGTCTACACAGGTTGTAATACAGACACAAATGGCAGTGATACCAGTGTGTTTGTGACAACACATCCTGCTGACGCGGTTGTTCTCTCAGAGGTTTTGTAAGGCAGAGACACAAAACTGTCTTAGATGTGAAAATCCTAAATGGGTCAGGAAGGATCTGTGAATGTGAACGTTCACAGAAAGTCTACTGTTTTTGGTCTGAAGGTGTTTGTAGAACTTTAGCTTCTACTACGATGGCAGGATTCTCAATGTCAGATTTGCTCTGGACCATCCTCAGCTCCAGCTGGGCAGGACTGGGCTTGTTCCCAGGACCAGCCACCTCTGGAAGAGAAAAGCAGACAGGAATTTATCGGCACAATCACATTTTTTAGCCTTTTATTTAATTTCATGGTAACAGAACCACAAACCCTCACTGGCTCCAACCACACAAATCATATATAAGGCTAGATCCCTTATCTGGCAGTGGACAGCTACAATGCAGCCATGGAGCTGACGTTCTGTTCTCTATGTTAGCAGTAGGAAGGTGAGTGATCAGGGTCAGTTGCAGATGAAGCTCACAAAGCGTGTGATTTTAGCATCTCAGACACCATCATACTTTAAAGGTGTGGTTTACTCAAAAACCTTTTTTTTGTCAGGTCTGTTTTTATTATAATAGGTCACCCTGAGCCTTTCATGCAGGCTGAACATGAAAACAGTCTTCTACATTTATCTCCAGCTTTGACTTCTTACAGTTTTTTCTGGGTACTCTTGGGTTGAAACGCTAGGATTTGAATCTGGTCGCAGATCTACGTCACGATGCAAATTTGCATACATGGCCTGGCCCCGCCCCACAGACAGGCCCGGATAATGCACAGTCTAGATAAGGCTCGATAGCCTGGTGAACTAGAATGCGAGTTTTGCTCTGCAGACGTTCCTCATATCCACATTTATAGTCTGGCTTCTCAGGCTAATAGCTAGCGCCTTGGTGCAATGTAGCTAAAGGTTTTATTTTGAGATGCACCTTGCCAGCTAGCGTCTCACTTCCCGTCTGGCGCACGTAATGTCTTTAACTTGATGAAGATCCACATGCGGCGTACGAAAAAAGTAGACTTGTTGCGGAAAGTTAACTTTGTTCTGCAACCGCACTGTTGCCGGTGTGCAGGCTCTGATTGGACTCAATGTTTTATCATCCTTGTGGAGTCTGCAACGCAACTGCATTTGGTGTGAAGTAGCCTTAAGGCAACACTTGCACCGGGGCCCAGCTCAACCTGATGCAAGTGTCTGCAGCCTCCACAAAACGCAAACTACAAGCTGCCACATTCCTGCTATTTGTGTAAATATAGTACCAAAAACAGAGGAAAACAAGGAGTGTCTTTGTCCAGTAAACAACTTAGAGACTAAGTAAAGAGCTCAGGTGACACAAAAACCAACCCTACCATTGGCATAAGTGATGGTCCTCTTAATGACATGGTGCAAAACTGAGACAGTCTTTTCACAGGCAGTCTGAGGAAAAAATATCAAAAGATGACATAAACTGCAATCACTGTTTAAGAATAGTAATAAAACATTTAGACTCTGAACACAGTGAAAATCCATCAATGGTTTACTGAAAATACAAGCAACCTTCAGGTCCTTTGGGTGGTGATGAGTCCAGGCCAGCAACATGGCAGCAAACAAGTCCCCTGTCCCCACAAACACAGCATCAACTTTAGGGATGTCCAAACAAATTTTCTGACTGACGCTGGTCCCATCTGGTTTTCCTGCAGAGAAGAAGACAGATGATCAAAAACAAGACAGATGGCACTTCAACTGAACTCAGCATGAACCTAAATATTTAGTAAAGCTCTAACATCTGGGTCACACACAAACACTCTCCAACACGGAGTTTAAAATCCTAATTCAGTTACAGAACATCCCAAAACGTCCTCTTAGCAAAGAGCAAGTGGAGAAAGTAGATAGTTTACTTATTATCTGGCTTCCGAGGGCCACCAAGAACTGGTCCCCACGTTTAGAGGGCAGGTCTGTACTGGTGAGGACCACCGTCTCTGGACCCATCTTGTGAAGCAAGTCCATCACCTGAAGAACAGAAAACACACCAGATGTCTCAAGCATCATACTTCTAGGTCTCACAAACTAAACACTAACTCAACAAACAGGAAATGTAGAATACTGACCTCAATAGCATCTT
>SSNR01000074.1:1596848-1646359 GCA_006937965.1 Callopanchax toddi
CCTCAAGGCACCAATTTCCATCACAAGTCCCTGTTACCGAGAAAAAGGGACAAAGACGTCCTGTGTGCTGAGGATTTGTTTGAGAGGGAACTCTGGCTCTACATGCAGCTAAAGGATCAAACAAATCAGAAATATGAACTGGACTGTGAGCTAAAAGCATCAACACCTCTCTGATTGGCTGACAGGAAGTGGAAGTAGGAAGTGTAACTTATAAAGACATATTAGGAGCATAATCTGGTGTTACTGGGATTTAATGGGAGTTGACTGGGAGCTGGTTAAAGTACCACCCCCCTTCTATTCTGTAAAACACCAGAGAGCTCAGACCTTCTGTTGCGCTCTCTCTCTTTAGGATTTTTGACTCTGGTGTCGATAATGTTTTCACAGGTGGGTCTCCTCCCCGGCCTACCAACTGAGCCAACAGTAGGAGGAGAATGGAGCTGGATGGGGGTGAGACACCGCGGGGCGGCCGTGCAGAAACGACCAAACACAACAAGGGGTTACACAGTTTAGTTTTGTTTCTTGGCCTCCTGGTTTCCGTAACTGGAGCCTGTTTTCTTCACCTCTGTGACCCCGATGAGACGGCGAATGGCTACGGAGGCTGGGAAAAAAATAAATACAGAAAGGTGAATGAGGACATCAGTACAAAGGTAAAACCAGACTGAGCTTTAGGGAAATCTTTCTTTTATTAAACGTGAAAGAAGCTGCACCAGTTTTCAGTCTGGTAGCTAGTTTAACTTACCTATGATGAGGAAGATGATAAACCCAATAATGAGAAGAGGAGAACCGCTGACGACGACGCCACAGGCAAAATTGATGAGAGGCGATAACAAGAGGGTGGCCCAAAACAAGAAATTCAGCAACGTCCACGGACGGCGAGGCGGGATGATTGTGGGTCCAGGGAACTTTCCCTCTTTGTTGTACTGTTCCTGTAAGGCATCCTGAAGGACAGGTAAACAAAAAAACCTGCTCCATCAAATGATAACACTTGGGAAAACTTTGCTTTCCAGTGTGCACAATAAAAATAGCATTTAATAAATCCCAGACAAGCAAATTAAACGATCTTTATTCATAAATCAGCTTACCTTCTCCTGATAGAGCTTGTGCAGCCAGTTGGCACACTCCTGCTCATCTTCTGGTATCTCCTCCACAGAAAACCGCCTGAATAGAACAGATCAAATGATTAAACCAGACTGTACGTAGAACTGGGCACCGTTAGAGAGCTATAAAGCCAAACACAAATCACAGGAATGTTAAAATTATTGCTATATGTTGTGGAGAAAATAAACTGAGCAAACAAAATAGGATTTTCAATAAGAAAACCACATTTATTATTCTAGTTTCCTTCAAATCTGAGTGCAACTGAAAACCTGGAGTGTGTAGTGATCGTTTTTAACCACTAGAGGGCTCCAAGTGTCCGCTTAATTGATCTCAGTAACTAAAACTTCTTGGAAGTCCTCCTGCATTTCAATGTTGGCCTTTATAGATTTAGTTAAATCAAATACATTTAAAATATTCTGTTTTTTTACAGCTATTTCTAATTTTGATTCTGTCTAACCAGCTTTTATTGAACCCAGCTGCATTCTTTCAGACTGATAAAGGACTAAATGTAATAAGCAGGAGGTAAAGATGCATTTATCATTTTGTCTCATTACAAAAATGAACCAAAAGTGAATGAAGAGTTTAACTCACTTAATATACATGTCGGCTTTGTACTTCTTGCCGTTGACGATGCCCAGGAGAGTGGGCGTCTGCTTGTCTTTGAAGTTTAGAGTCACATCATACACAGCAGTTACTGTAAAAACAACAGAAGGACATTGAGAGCAAAGAACGTGTTTTAAACACAATAAACTTTAAGTATGAGTGACTCTGTTCTCCACCTGTGCCCTTCAGACACTGCAGCGTGGTGGTGAATCCTTTGGTTCGAGGTAACAGGTGATACTTGAGCTTGGGCAGACCTTTACTCTCTGCTACCTGCATACTGATTTGGTGCTTCTGCTCTGTAAAGCGGGTGCCCTCGCAGTACAGCAGGAACTGTGCAGAGACAAAGCTGTGTTTATATATACACACACACACACACAGGCATAGAAAGCACATACTTCATGTGGTTCTGATTTCAGATCAGGTTCACCTCACAGAAACATGCTCAAGTAAAATTATTACCTCATTTCACTGGTGCTAAAGCAGGCAGATGGATAATAAATCAACTAAAACGATGTTTGACTTCTGGAGGAAATAACAGCTAATATGGACCTGACCTGAGAAACGTCTGAAACTATTACAACAAATGTTTGTCTAAAAGTATAAATAATAAAAAAAAACTGTTTCTGATTCTTACCCACATATATTCAGGATAATCTTTGAGCCTGTCCAGACCAGCGAAGACCGTGTCTCGGTCCTCCTCCCACTTTCTTTTACAGAAAACGATTTCTAGAAAGTACCAGGTCCAGCCGATCAGAGGAACCTTCAGCAGCTCGTGTTTGGCCAGAACTTTTGAACTCTTTAAGATTAAAAAAGAGTGAATCAAAATATTTAAAATAAGCCTAATTTTAATTTATTTTATTAATGCTGAACTGACCCCTAAGACGCCGTATCTTTCACACATGGTCCAGCCACACAGGAAGTCGATTTCAAAGTTGTGGTTGAGGATGATGATGACGTGCTCTTTGCCAAACTTGTCCACTGTAGCCTGGTCGGTGTATAGAGTGCAATCTGTTCCCGACCACCACTCCAGCATCATCACCAGCTCTAAACAGAAACAATTTAAAGACACGTTTAGGAAGAATATTCAGTTAATGTGATAAAAAATGTGCATGACTAGTGTTTTTCTTAGTACTCATTAAATGGAACTAAGTGATTTATGCTGAGTAATTTAAGTCATCGTGTTCTGAGTGCAAGTAGGTTCATAGTTATCTAGGGTGACTGGGCTGTCTGTGAAGCTGATGAAGGAATCATGCTGATTTCTTTGTGTATGCAGCTCTGCAGGGAGCCAAAGCATTCATAAAGCATCAGGAGTATCATCTACTCACGACTCCAGAGGGAGTAGGAGAGCCGGCAGTTGATTCTGCGGTAGAGCTGCTTGTTGATTGGCCAGAGGACGCAGGTGCACAGCTGAATGAAGTTTATGATGAGGCCGCTCACCACAAACACAAAGCCCATCAGCAGCTGCAGAATGAACAGGCTCTTCAGGTAGGCCAGCAGAGCCATGGCTGAGGAGCCTGGAGGGCTGAGAGGGCTCCTCTCTACACACGACGACCAACCTGACAGCAGAAATACAGACGACAACATAAATCAGAGAGGTGGAAAGAAAAAAGAAGGAATAACAAGTATCAGGACAGTGTTAGCATATGGATATGGCTGCATTCTTACCACAGTGGAGCTCCTTTACAAGCCGCGTTTACACGGCCCGTCAGCTAATACCACAGACCTGGGAGAGATGGAAGAGGAGAGGCTGGGTTCACAGAGAGAAATGACACAAGTCACAGTAAAGTGTCATAGTACTCATTACTTATACTCATTTTAAACAATTCATTGTGATTCCAACAGAAAGTTTTCATGGAATCACAATACATTTGTATTTAGGACGCTTTTGCAAGTAGTTATAGATCTGATCGGGTCATGTGCATTTTAAATCCATCAATTTAGCATAAAATCTGAGACATCTAGTAAATAATGAACAGCTGAGCCCAGACGGACACTTGGGCCTCCAGCTGTTTGGGACTGAGGGAGTTACATTTTCATCCAGATGAACCACAGACACTCGATTCCCTCTAGTGTTGCTCTGAGCGCTGAAGCAGACGGGGAAAACTTCTGGCTGTTTCTCTATTTGTGGAAAGAGATGCTGGCACAGGCTGACTGTATTCTGCAGGCAATATCATCAAAATAAAATAAATACTGTCCTGTTGTGAAACATTTCATGATGCATGGACCAAAAATATTCTTGGATTGGATTAGTAAATGTATTTATAGCATGAAACTGAAGATTGACTGACTAAAGCCGATAAAAAAAAAGGAAAGTTTGCTCCACAGCTGAACTGGAACTGAAAGGATCCTTACTGGGATTTAGATCTGGTGAAGAATCTCTGACCTGAGCTCTGTCCACAATAGATTAAATCATTTTGTCAACATTAGTAAAAAAATATGAAAGCATTTTAGGTCAGATCTACGATTTCTATCCATTAGGGTGAAAACGGACCAAGCAGCGCTCAATGGACTGTCCCACACCTGAATCAAAGCCCATTAAAGTGTAGGTTAAGCCAGTTTTAACGCCGTTCCAATGAACATTTCTAATCTGTGACCTGCGGAAACACATGGCTCTTCAGGACTTGACTGGGCCTAAACCCGCCTTGTTTACATTATTCCTCAGGGTTGGGTGTAGAAGTACTTTAAATACAAAATAAAACAAGAGCTTAAGATCAGATTAGTTCTGTTTTAATAAACATTAACTAAGAATTATAGAAGATAAAGGGAATGCAAGTAGTGTCTTTACTAAAAATGACTAGATTGTAAATGCTAAAGAACAAGCAAAAATCATAGAAGTAAAAACAGCTAATAGAGGATTTTTAAATGCACATAAAGTTCAATCAATCCTCACACACACACTGGCTGCAGAAAATAAAACAGCTCTTACATTCAAATCCACCAAAGTTCAGCTCTTAGGTTAAACCTAAAACGAAGGATCTCAAGAGTAACTGGCTATCAGTCTGAACCAGTGTGGCTTCCTGGTTTGACCTTTGTTCTTACTTGGCAACAGGGAGGATAAAGTTCCCTTACAGAATATTTGATCTGTGGTTAACAAAAAGAAAAAAGGAGCAGTGCACACCTGACATTTAGTTTCACACTGACTTTTATGATTAACAAAACGAGAAAGTAACAAAAACACGGTGAAGATAAATCAGTTCATATCAGCTCCGAAAATGTCAGGTATGTTTATTTACCTGAGCTCATCAAGTTCCTCCTGAACCCAAAACTGTAACAAGACTTTAATCTGATTCTATCTTTTATTGTGTTGGTATTATATTGATTTACACAAAAACTACAACGTGCTAAAAGTCAAGTGAAATAAAAACTGCCAAGTCTGCATGATCAAAAAGTCTTCAGGCCTACTTCCTGGAGTTAGAGTTTTCATTTTTAGGGATAAACTTTCTCATATATTGTGTTTCATCACAAGCTGTCAGTGGAGAAAGTCTCGGCCACGTTTTGCTGCGGGAACAAGCAGAGCCTCAGACAAAAGTATGTCCAAATATATCATGAACTTTGCTCTCATTTCTCTCCACAGTCGTGCTCCTCTGGTCCTGTCTGTGCATGACTTCATTCCCAGCAAGTAGGGAGGTCTGCAGAACCAGGTCTCTTTAAAACCAATTTAATAAATCAAATAAAAGAGACTGCAGCACTAAAGTATTTTACTCATTACACTGCTTAATAACCTTATGAGTAAACCTCTATAATTTCTGATTGCATTTTAAATGTAGGTGTTAGGACATGTCTACATTTTCTCCAGCACACACTCCTATTTCATTTTGTACAGTTGTCTTTTTCTTATCAACCTACAACATGTGCAAAGCTGGTTTCATGTGTAAACTGCTGCTGATCTTATCATGTTGCTCTACTGCTTTGCCTCCTAAACCATAACATTTAATTTCACCTTTGTCTACAGGACATGTTTGCACACAAGCAACCTGAAACCCTTGTCAAGGCAAATTAACTTTCCATGTAGGGTTGAAAATCACAGATGCATTCTTGAAATAGAAGGAAAAAACAATCACAGGTGGTTTAGTTTAAAAATATATAGAAACAGACAGAAGAACACAGGCAATGTGGAGGCCCCACTTGTGAGCGCACAGCCTGGAGAAAAAAGATTAGGAATGCTGACTGGCTTAAAGCTGCTTAAGGTTGGACAGCTGCTTCTGCTCTGCATCACCTGAATACAGCTTCAACAACCACTGCTTCCTGTTAGCCTTCAATACTGGAAAAGGTGGAAGAAATGAACAAAGTTCTAACACATTTTTGAAGCGCTTCATTATCAGGACATTTCTATTTTTACCAAACTACAAAATTGGTTAAAATAATCCCTGAAGTTCTACAACAGCTTCTATAAATTTCTAATAAATACATCAGCGTGGCGCAGCATCCAGCCAAACCACCTCTTCTGTAGTTTACTTACCAATAGACATAGTAGGCCATGGCCAGTATCACCATCGCCCCACAAATACCAGTGAAGATCACAACGGCGCTCTGGTTCAACATTTTGGCTCCTGGTATCCCACCGATTCAAAGCCAAAGTGAAAATATAAAAGGCCTGCAGAGCGCTGGGTGGTTACTGACCAGCCTGCTTCAGAGCCATGATAATCCCACAGAAGGAAAAACTGAGATTATGATGATGACAGCAGAATACAGATCCCAGGACCTGAAACAGGAACTGCCTGTTATGCGCAGGAGTTGAATGTTAAGCAAAATTTGGCCCATCAGCAGCAGCAGCAACAAAAAAAAGTCAACAAAAAGAATGCATTATTATAGCAAACTAATAATAACCCAATAATGAACGCTGGGAAGATGACTGGGTTTACTTCTGGAAGGAAGGAGGCACACGCATACAGTAAGCAGGGTCTTAGGTTCCCATCCTCTAATCCAGTGGATGAGATTAGCGCTGATTAGCAGGCTATGTGCACCCTGGTTATGTCACATTTCATTAACATTAACAAAGAACCATGTTCAGGTTTTGTCCAGCCAGAGTAGAAATGGCATCTGTTATAGTGAAGTAACCAATCATAGTGATTCACTTTGCCATTTACAACCTTCTAATCTCACCTAACATTAACTAAAGTGATGTACTCACGGGGATGAGTAACAGTTTCCTCAAACAATCTCTTTGTGTTGTTAAACTGAGCTTGCTGATGGTAAAACGTTACTTGTGTCAATGATGAATGCAATTTAACAACAAACTCTGTCTACAAGTTTGAGATAAAACCAAACTACCACGGTAAATCCAAAACAGCCAAACTAAACTAAAACAAAATCAAATAAATATCCAAAACAGCTAACGGTGATTTGTAGTTTCTGCAGCCATTTATAATCATTTAATATAAAACTTTAAATATGTTCGCACTCATCCCTGAATGGGAGGGTGTTTAGCAAATAAGATGTTCAATCAGAACAGCCTTCCATCCTTAAAACACAATTACAACCCTTTGAAAGCTGCCTCAGCTCTTTGTAGGTTCTGACCACACTAATAGGAGATGACTGATAAGCCTCAAGGAGGTCCTGATTGCTGCAGTTAGGAACATGATGGGACTAATGGAAGAGGTGAAACTGTCATGCTGCTTGAGGATGAACACTAACTTAAACATGAATGCCCAGAGCTTCTAAGTCAAGAGGACATTTCTCAGATAAAAGCTTATCAATGCATATATGCCTCAAAGTCTTCAAGGCCAACACTGTGCTTGATCAGCAGATAAAGAGAGATCACGGCTCACTACGTGTAGACATGTGGCTGCACTTTGTACCAATGCTTTTGGAAGAAGACTTTTAGCCAGATGCTTCCATTTATGCACAATGTTTGTATGCACTTTGACTTATATAAAATATGTGTCAGAACCGGTACTGCAACTAAACAGGACGGTGCTTGAAAATCTTTAGGAAAGAAACACAGCACAGCAAAGAGAAAAGTGCATAAGTTTCAGCTCGTTAATCGCCTCTGGCAAGAAATATTTTAGCTCAAACAGCTTGATGGTTCCAGCTTTTTATGCTTACTCTAGTCATTAATTTGTTTTATCCAATAAGTATGCATTAAAAAAAAAGTCTTAACAGAGAGTTAAAGACTGTATTCTTGTGTGACAGTAATAATTGATCATTTGAATGATCTATTACTGCAGTGTGTGTGTGTCACTGTCAGGTCAGTTGAATTACAGGCAAGTTGAAGGACCTATTAAACATTTCCTTTTTTTATATTTGTGCTTCTGGGAAAGAAATTTAAGACACACTGCACAAGGCATAAATAGCTTTATCATCAACTCTAATATCACAATACTGATTTTTACACTGCTGAGGACTTAATACTGATCTAACTGGAAGGAAATAAAAAGTTTATTGTCTGGTATGTGGAGTTAAATCAAACCTTAATGCGTGTTATTAAGTTATGTGGGCTACTTTAGGGTTTTTACGTTAATTTTTGCAGCTTTATTCCCTCTAAATGCACCAATGCAGCAACGACAGGAGGTTTGATCAATGTACTGGCCAGCATGTCCCTTCATCCAACCACCACACTGACACTGCTCCTGAAAAGGATGCTCAAGAGCAAAAAGCTAGCGGTTATGTGCACAGATCGTGCATGCACGTTAGCAAAATAAAATACAAATACATCTTTCCAACTACTGGCAACATGCAAATGCCTACAATCGAGCTGTCAGCAGCATAACTTATAACAGGTGCAACTCAGCAGGAAGGCTGCTAGCAGCACATGCTAACATGCTAAGTTAGCTAAACCGGTATAGCTAGGTAACAATTTAGTTTGGAGGGTAAACAGAGGAGTCAGTCTGTTAGCCTGCTCTGTAAATAAATAATATTAACTTTTCCCACATAGCTTATATAATTTATAATGAAGAAACTGGAGCTGTGCTATGCTAGTTAGCCTGCTCACATTAGCATCCAGTAACGCTCTCCTGCTCTTACCTGCTGATAATTCACTTCAGAGTCGGTAGATTTACTCGGACTTCTTTCTGCTCCTTCAGAGAGCACAGCATCAATCTGTCACTGAAGGCTGTGTAGCTCCACTCGTTTCATGAAATGCAGCAAAACGAGTACAGGTGAAACAAGCTCCACATTTCCTCTGAACCCCTCTGAAGGTGGCTGCTCCAACATCCGGTCCGACCCCTCGGTTATCCTCAATGCGACGTAAAAAACAAACACAGACAGCAGAACTCTACAGCCCCGCTTCGGCTTTAAAGTCCAATTACATGTCTGACACTTTATATGCAGCATTTAAATGTTCTGAGAAATGTTGATTTATTCACGTTTTACAAAGAAAATCCAGCTTTACCTCAGATGGAAACAAATTTACTGAATTATTTATAACTCACTCATAAAAACAAAGAACAGATGTGCATCCTATTGTGAAAAAGTATTTTTGCCCTTATAGATTTCTTATGTTTTTGCTTACTTGTGACATTTAAATGTTTCAGATCAACAGAAAACAACCTGAGAAAGTATAAAATGCAGTTTTCAAATAATGATTTTATTTATTTAAGGATGAAAGCTTTCCAAACAAACCATAAAAGGTTAAATCATGAATTGATTGTGTTCAGTTTCAGCAGCCACATCCAGACCTGATCTCTACCAGACCTGTAGAATTAAGAAATGACTTCAATAGGACAACACAAAGTAGACTAAAAGATTTAAAAACAACAACACATCATGCCCTGTTCTAAAGAAATTTAAGAACAAAAGAACCCAGAACAACATCTAAAGGACTGCAGGCCTCACTTGGTTCAATTTAAGGTCAGATGTCATGAGTTAGCAATAAGAGACGGGACAAAAAAAGCATTCATGATGAGATGGTTCCATTAAACCTCTCCTGACCAAAAAAAAAAAAAAAAAAATCCCTCCACAGTGATGTGACTCATTATTTTGGAAACACTGAACATAGTTGTTGCTACCAGAAGTGTTACTGTTTAAATGTAGGGGCCTTTTACAGCACTAAATTCTTAGTGAGGTTTCTATATCCTGTAGCAGTTTCATAACCAAATTATTTTCAAAGGAACTTCAAATCCTTCAGGCTCCCAAACTCAAGAGATGAACCAGTGTCATGTCTCCACATAACAGGCGACTTAGAACCTGTTTAAATGGGATCTTGTGTTATCACAACACAATCCCATTTATTCAGTTGTATTTATAAAATCTATAAAAAAACACAACTAGATGAATAAAATAGCATTCTAAAGAAAATAAGTTGCCACCTCAGGAGATCAGTAAATGATTGGAGTACTTTTTTGTGCATCTTTTAGGTTTTTTGAACTTTTGTCCTATTTCTTTAAGACTTGACTTGTAGACACTCCATTTACTGTTTTTTTTGTTTGTTTGTTTTTAGGCACAATATACTGTCATGGTCTGTCACAAGAGCTATACATACACTAGTAAAACTGCAGGAAATGTTCAGGTTTTTAAGTCTTTCTCAAAGCCTGGAGAAATAATGATCAAGACCAATTTAGACATAACAAGAAAGTTAATCTTGTAATTAAATTCTTTTGTACAGTAATTTTTGTTTTCTAGCCTCAGAGTGAATCAGGGGTGACTTTTCCGCCCTCTGGTGGTGTTTCTGTGTAAATGCACCTAAACCTGGAGAACATTGGACTTCTGGTGAAGTCTGGTGAGGAGGTTGCTTCACAAGGTTTGAATCTTGGCCGAGGCTTCTCTGTGAGCAGTTAGCATGTTCTTCCCATACATGTGCAAATTCCTTCCCATATTTCAAAAACATGAATGTTAAGATTAATTTACACTTCTAATTCATAAACAGTTATTTGTTTCTTTTTTTTTTAAATCAAAAACTAACAAATAAAACTGTTCAGGTGAGAAAAATATGGCAACATAATTGCCTCACGCAAAAGTGACAATCAATAAAAATATGTTTTCTGTTCACTCAAACTGCTAGCAAAGTTTTGAGCTTGGTAGTTTTACATGATGTGAATTGCCTCTTTTATAGATCCTGTTCTTAGATGTTAACTTGATTCTCCCACGAGATTTTCTTTCATTGTGTCTCCAAACTGAGACGGACACACATGAAGGCGAAGTTGGTCACGAATAATAACCCGTCTGGTTATCTGGGCTAATGCTGGCTATTGTTGTTGTGGATTAGAGCTGGTGAAACAGAGCCATGGGGCCTGGACCAGATCATACAACAAAGTAAACATCTGGTGTGACAACTAACGTATCTGCTCACCTTTATTCTTTATATTTCATCCAGAATACACATTCAGACTCATTAACACCAATAAATCCACACATTTCAGTAAAAGATCATTTATTCTCTCCGTTCATGTACTGCTCTCTAACAGTTGAAGGTTTGGCACTTGGCTCTCTAACACTAAGTGTGAGGATCTGCTTTAAGCACACAAAAACATTCACAATGTTCTGCTTCTCTAACCCTGTTAAGGCTAAACAGTGTGGTCTCTTGTACAGACTCTTTTTGTGAGATATGACAACCATCCACAGTGAAAAGATTTATGCATCATCACGTTATTAGTAAATATATTAAAGATTATCTGTGCAAATACCTCAATTTGAGACATGAATCTAACACGTTACACCTGCTAGTTCAACAGAGCACTGCATCATTTAAAAAACGGTGATTAAAAAATAAGTTGATTGAAATCACGTTGGCCATACTGGCCATTAACATAATTATTATTTAAGTTACATTTTTTTAAGGGAGCAGATGATGTCTACACAGGTTGTAATACAGACACAAATGGCAGTGATACCAGTGTGTTTGTGACAACACATCCTGCTGACGCGGTTGTTCTCTCAGAGGTTTTGTAAGGCAGAGACACAAAACTGTCTTAGATGTGAAAATCCTAAATGGGTCAGGAAGGATCTGTGAATGTGAACGTTCACAGAAAGTCTACTGTTTTTGGTCTGAAGGTGTTTGTAGAACTTTAGCTTCTACTACGATGGCAGGATTCTCAATGTCAGATTTGCTCTGGACCATCCTCAGCTCCAGCTGGGCAGGACTGGGCTTGTTCCCAGGACCAGCCACCTCTGGAAGAGAAAAGCAGACAGGAATTTATCGGCACAATCACATTTTTTAGCCTTTTATTTAATTTCATGGTAACAGAACCACAAACCCTCACTGGCTCCAACCACACAAATCATATATAAGGCTAGATCCCTTATCTGGCAGTGGACAGCTACAATGCAGCCATGGAGCTGACGTTCTGTTCTCTATGTTAGCAGTAGGAAGGTGAGTGATCAGGGTCAGTTGCAGATGAAGCTCACAAAGCGTGTGATTTTAGCATCTCAGACACCATCATACTTTAAAGGTGTGGTTTACTCAAAAACCTTTTTTTTGTCAGGTCTGTTTTTATTATAATAGGTCACCCTGAGCCTTTCATGCAGGCTGAACATGAAAACAGTCTTCTACATTTATCTCCAGCTTTGACTTCTTACAGTTTTTTCTGGGTACTCTTGGGTTGAAACGCTAGGATTTGAATCTGGTCGCAGATCTACGTCACGATGCAAATTTGCATACATGGCCTGGCCCCGCCCCACAGACAGGCCCGGATAATGCACAGTCTAGATAAGGCTCGATAGCCTGGTGAACTAGAATGCGAGTTTTGCTCTGCAGACGTTCCTCATATCCACATTTATAGTCTGGCTTCTCAGGCTAATAGCTAGCGCCTTGGTGCAATGTAGCTAAAGGTTTTATTTTGAGATGCACCTTGCCAGCTAGCGTCTCACTTCCCGTCTGGCGCACGTAATGTCTTTAACTTGATGAAGATCCACATGCGGCGTACGAAAAAAGTAGACTTGTTGCGGAAAGTTAACTTTGTTCTGCAACCGCACTGTTGCCGGTGTGCAGGCTCTGATTGGACTCAATGTTTTATCATCCTTGTGGAGTCTGCAACGCAACTGCATTTGGTGTGAAGTAGCCTTAAGGCAACACTTGCACCGGGGCCCAGCTCAACCTGATGCAAGTGTCTGCAGCCTCCACAAAACGCAAACTACAAGCTGCCACATTCCTGCTATTTGTGTAAATATAGTACCAAAAACAGAGGAAAACAAGGAGTGTCTTTGTCCAGTAAACAACTTAGAGACTAAGTAAAGAGCTCAGGTGACACAAAAACCAACCCTACCATTGGCATAAGTGATGGTCCTCTTAATGACATGGTGCAAAACTGAGACAGTCTTTTCACAGGCAGTCTGAGGAAAAAATATCAAAAGATGACATAAACTGCAATCACTGTTTAAGAATAGTAATAAAACATTTAGACTCTGAACACAGTGAAAATCCATCAATGGTTTACTGAAAATACAAGCAACCTTCAGGTCCTTTGGGTGGTGATGAGTCCAGGCCAGCAACATGGCAGCAAACAAGTCCCCTGTCCCCACAAACACAGCATCAACTTTAGGGATGTCCAAACAAATTTTCTGACTGACGCTGGTCCCATCTGGTTTTCCTGCAGAGAAGAAGACAGATGATCAAAAACAAGACAGATGGCACTTCAACTGAACTCAGCATGAACCTAAATATTTAGTAAAGCTCTAACATCTGGGTCACACACAAACACTCTCCAACACGGAGTTTAAAATCCTAATTCAGTTACAGAACATCCCAAAACGTCCTCTTAGCAAAGAGCAAGTGGAGAAAGTAGATAGTTTACTTATTATCTGGCTCCCGAGGGCCACCAAGAACTGGTCCCCACGTTTAGAGGGCAGGTCTGTACTGGTGAGGACCACCGTCTCTGGACCCATCTTGTGAAGCAAGTCCATCACCTGAAGAACAGAAAACACACCAGATGTCTCAAGCATCATACTTCTAGGTCTCACAAACTAAACACTAACTCAACAAACAGGAAATGTAGAATACTGACCTCAATAGCATCTTTCTCAGTGGTAATCTTCCTCCCAGTCAACAACCTGAAAAAAAAAAAAACAGGACATTACATTAAGCCAGTGGTTTTCAACCCTTTTTGAGCCAAGGTACACAATTTTATTGAGAAAAAAAATCACAAGACACAAATGTGTGATTTGTTGAAGCTGTCAGTTATACTGAGAAACAGCTTTGATTGGTGCTTGGTTCTGTGCAGAACATTCACTTTATTATGACAACAGGCACGAGCAGTGAGTTCAACTGCCGGTCGGACAGGTGATCAGATAACGGTACCTTCATCCTTCTGCTAAAGAGAGGAGGAGTCACTGGAGAAAATAACCAATGGGACGCTCAGAATGTAAAAAAAAAACAAGTTATGCCGAGGGGATTTTAAGTTAAAATTTATTTTTTTTGCTGAATGCATCACGCAGGATCAAAGCGAAATGATGATGGCCCAAACCAGTTTGTTCTTGTAGATCTAATAGTTTTATGGAGCGGTCAAATCAAAGTATGAATTTTAAAAAGTCGGGACTGTCGGTCCACCAGGAAATGCCCGGGTACACCAGAGAGCCAGTCCATGCCTAGCTGACGCGGAGAGTGGCCGATGCTCTGCCTGAACTCTGTCAAGTTTTTGCCGTGGGTCAGCGACTCGCCAGTCGCCACACAAGCTCCAAACCACACAGTCAATCCAGTTTGGGTGTAGGAGGCGTGCCAGGTGCCGAGCTTGTCGCGGGCCGCGGTAGCTCTTCAGGGGAACCTGTGCATCTCCCCTTTCTCTGGACCGGGTCCAGGCCCTGGATTTGCTGCGCGGTCTGACTCCAAACAGGACCGGAGTCTGCCATTTGGTGATGCCTGGCACAGACGCTCGACAATGGCATATTATTTGCAGTCAGATGATAATTAGGTGGTTTTCAGAAAGTGTTTTTTTAGACCAAGCAGGTGCAATTGAATAATCTCTCATGGCACACTAGTGTGCCTCGGGAAAAACGGTGAAGAAATCAGCACCATTTACTTTATTATTCCTTCCTTGCTTAAGAAATACTCACTCTGCTTCAAATTGGTTTGGAGTAAGGATTTCTGCCAAAGGCACTACTTTGTTCTTGTAGACAGGCAACAGGTTCTCTGGAACATACTAATAGAAGAAAAAAAAATTACATATGTTCAAAAGACCTCAAGTACTTATAAATGTAAAGCTGAGAGCTAAACAAAATATTGAATGTGATTTATCTAACACTTTAAATATTACATTTCTGAATTATTTGCCTAAAATGTACAAAACATATAAAGGAAAGTCTATTCTGCAAAGATAAGCATGTTAATTTATTGTAGGATGGTTACCAGAGCACCCTGATCTCCCATGACAGGGTCACAAACTGTGGAGAGAAAATACCAAACATTCAATAATGTAAACAAATATAAAAATCTGACATTTTTATTGTCTTAAAATGTAAAACCCAATGTACTGACCATACACCAAGCTAGGATTGACCTTCTTCAAATCCTTGATGATATCAACCATTGCTTCCAGGAAGGATTCATCTCTGCTGTACCCTTAAGGGGAGAATATGAACGGCAAAAACAAAATGATGAATCCAGTAAGAGACGGAGACTCTCATGCAATTCAATTTTTTTTTTCATCCTTTTAAAACTTTAAAGCTGCTCATATTTCAAATACATACATTCTGAGTTTAGTTCTGTACATTTTATTTGTAGAACTTGACTTTAACTTTTTTCTTTTACTCATATTTTTGTGCTTCAGGTCCAGCTCGAACCACCAGCTACAGTATAACCACTATAGACCTAAACTCACCTGTGAGAATGTAGTCATAGTGGTTCACTTTATTGAGCTTGATGCCTTCGTACAACACGTTCAGCTCCTCAGCGGTCAGTACTTGTCCCTTCCAGTGGGCATATCCTGAGAAGGATACACAAATAATAATGAGACATCCTGTGATTGTATTAGACTGGATTTGATTAAAAACAACCAAAAAAAAAAAAAATCACATTCTACAGCAAGAAATCATATTTGAACATAATTTGATGATTCATCTTTGCTCTCCCTGTCCTGTCCAGTCTCCTCCCACCCCTCAGCTTTTTTTTTTTTTTTTTTCCCTCAATATTTGGGGCCAAGATGGGGCCTCCACACTGCCTGAATGGGAACTTTGTATCCTGGTTTCCAGCTCCCTCCTCTTTTGTCTCCTTCTCAACCTTAACCTCAAATAAACCCATAGAAAGCTGCTCTGACTGCAAATAACTGGGAAAAAATGGACAAACACAAAGACACGATTTAGTAGACTGGAGGACAGAGTTGAAACAAAGTCTAATTTTGACCCCGAGTCAATGAATGCAGCTCGAGAGAAGAAGATCATGTACTACTTTACTGTGTTCATTATGTCTTCTTTTTCAAAATTGTTTATACGTTCTTTTTTTCAGACATGTATATTTTTTTGTAAGTTTTTACCTTGACATGTTTCGACTCGCTCCTGCGGTCTTCATCAGAAGTGTCACTGGTGTTGGTGTGACGTGTCGTTTATCAGCTGTTCTTCCCGATGGGCGTGGCCAACCCCGATCTGTCAAATATGCGGGGTTGGCCACGCCCATCTCCACCGGCTGGTCCCTGGAGCAGTGAGTCCCAGGTGTGAGACAGCTGGTAGGCCCCCTCGTCCCGGTTGATGGACCACTTGGTTCGCTTCCTTATCTCCACTGCCTCCCTTATCCAACGTCTGTATTTGACAGATCGGGGTTGGCCACGCCCATCGGGAAGAACAGCTGATAAACGACACGTCACACCAACACCAGTGACACTTCTGATGAAGACCGCAGGAGCGAGTCGAAACATGTCAAGGTAAAAACTTACAAAAAAAATATACATGTCTGAAAAAAAGAACGTATAAACAAAGATCATGTACTGTGATGTGTACTCTACGGCTGCCTCCTGTGACAGTAAACACTTAAAAACTATTAGCCAGTAGAGACTTGGACTAAAACTATTTACAACAAATTCTTTAGATACTTCAGCACATACAGTGGGGCAAAAAGTATTTAGTCGGCCACCAATTGTGCAAGTTCTCCCACTTAAAAAGGTGATTTTCATCATAGGTATACCTCAACTATGAGAGACAAAATGAGAGGAAAAAAAAAATCCAGAAAATCACATTGTCTGATTTTTAAAGATTTTAACTGCAAATTATGGTGGGAAAAAAGTATTTGGTCAAAAACAAACAAGATTTCTGTCTCTCACAGACTCTGTCCTCCACTCGTTACCTGTACTAATGGCACCTGTGTGAACTCATTATCAATATAAAAGACACCTGTCCACATCCTCAAACAGTCACACCCCAAGCTCCATGTGGCCAAGACCAACGAGCTGTTAAAGGACACCAGAAACTAAATTATAGACCTGAACCAGGCTGGGATGACTGAGTCTGCAATAGGTAGCAGCTTGGTGTGAAGAAATCAACTGTGGGAGCTATTATTAGAAACTGGAAGTTAAGTGGGGCAGTGAGCAACGCTTTTACCGTTTTGATATCAGATATCTATATAAAAAGGACAGGTCAGGTTTTGTTCCTCATATGCAATAATAGTTTTATTTTCTCTTTTAAAGTTTTTTTTTTTTTTTTTTAAGTTGATTTTGAATGAAAAATGCATTTTTATGAAATGTATTTTTTTTTCAAAAGTTCCCATCATTCTCCGTGTTTTCATAGCGTTCATAAAACCAGTTTGTTTATTCAAAAAGTAACAAAAGGAACAACTTTATTTAGGCTGATTCGATTACTTCCTGTTCAACAATAAAACTAACTAAATAAAACTGGACAGAATATTTTAATGGTCATTAACAAGCCAACCTTTAGCAGGAATTATGACTAAAAAACACTAAATTGATAAATGATTTAACTATAAAAAACTCAATGAGATTCATCAAGCCTTTAGCTGAGTTAACCAGTTAATCTGTGACGTCTGTTTGGACCTGCAATCCAAGTCCAGACTACCACAAGTTCAATAGTTTATGATCTTTTTTAATATGCGCCTTTAAATGCAAGAACTGTAATCCATTTATATTCTAATTCTTTGTCAAAATGTTCAGTTATTTGAGGCTTTTCTCCTTGATATAAATCCCTACCAGGTTAAAAACACAGCTCAGAATAATAGGAAGTTAAACTGATTAGATTTTATTAATGGGAGTTTTATATTTTAAACAAAAATGCTTCTTTGCAGCATCAACATGTGAAGGAAACTCTTTAAATCATACAACATAGTCTGGTGGGTTGGGGAAGAGTCACCTACTTCTTGTGAGCCAAACCTGAGAAGAAGGTAGTTTTTTCTTTTTAGAAAAAAAGTTAATTTCTCTCAACCACTAAACTTGAATTTCACAAAAAGATTAACTCTGTGCATCATCTGTGCTCAAATGACTCACGTTTCATAAAATGTAAAGAAAAATTATGTCCTTTTATGCAGCAGTTTTTCTGAGCACATTATGTTTAGGATGGTTGATCCTGTATGTCCAGTTTTACAGTTGTCTGAATCACATTTTTGACTCAGTCAACTGATTTCTGGGAAATTAGCAGGCAGCGGTCCAAGACAGCTGGGTGAGATTATACTGTAGAGTTAGTCCAGGCTGAGGAGGAAATATTTGTCAAATGTTTTTTGTGCATATTTTTGCAAAAGTACACTGAGTGTTTGTTTGTGGATGTAAAACATTAAAAGGTATTTTAAATTATACGTTTCAGCAAAATTCAGTGTCTGGAGAGAAATTTTTGAAATTTTTTCATCGACTTTTAGTCTTTTTATGAAGACAAAAATACAAAACAAAGGACAAAGCCAACCTGTGTGATTGGTAAACTGCACAGAGTTGATGAAGTCCACTTCAAAGCCCAGCATCTGGGAAAACAGAAATCAGGCAGCTGTGAAAATAGAGAACAGTAAGTTTTCTACAGCATCAGATCTGAATAGGCCTCTGAGGGGAAAAAAGAATACAGGATAGTGAAGTGCATGAAGAGAGTACAGAGGAGTAGGGGAACTTGGTGGGTGCTAGTCTAGAAGATGTTCTCTGAAGAGCTGGGTCTTCAGGAGTCTCATGAAAATGGACAGGGCCCTGCTCTGGTAGCGCTTGATGGGTCATTCCACCATCGTGTAACGACACATGAAATAGTATTATTGCACCAGCAAAGTGATTCCCAATAAGCTATTATCCAAAAAGCATAAAGATAGATTATATTTCCCTGTTCTATAACAGTGGAAACAATCCTATAGTGTTCATCTTCTGAATATATTTTAGGACCTGTCAATTCTTTTGTCTACTACTGTTCAAAAATATCTTTATTTTAAAGAAGTCAGGCTCCTAGAAGGCAAATATTACTGCAATCTAATGTTTAAAAACAGTTCATCTAGTAGAATTATGTCATCCTTTCAAGTTTACTACATGCATCCAGCTTGTGATTTTACTAATAAAAACAAAGCAAAAGGTGTAATACCGGTATTCAAATTTTAGTGTGTAATGTCCAGAAACACTGGTTTATTTGATATTTGTTTTATGAAACAAATATCTTTGGTACAAATACTGCTTACATATCTCACATAACACTGCATGTATGGTAATCTTTACATGTGCAAAAAACCCTCCACCATCCCATAGCAACAAATATATATAAAAAAGTGTAAACAGCATAGTAAATAAAAAGATACCAGTATAAAATGTACTTAAAAATGGGCCATAGCATCAATGCTCAGCATACAAAACAAAACACTCCTATGCTATGCAAAAAAAACTGAGATATTCTTCACAAAAACTATAAACAGTGCAAGTTAAAGCATAAAAATTATAAAGTCCAACATAAATAAAAGTAAAGTTGACCTTTAAAGTGCCCATGTCATGGTTTTCCATGTTTTCTGGCTTATCTATCATGTTGCAACATGAGTTCTCACCTTAAACCTGCCAGAAAGAGCAAAAAACGGCGACCATCGGTCTCCTAGTACAGCCAGTGAGAAGCTCTTCCAGATTTCAGACCCAGGTTTCAAACCGTTTTTTTCACTCCAGCCAGCTATGAGGTCATAGTGATCCGGACTTGCTTATATGGTTCACGACACCTGGAGCGAGGCAGTGCCACCGCCATTGCCCATAGACCGTGTAGTGTTTAGTTTCAGTTTCGTTTCTCTTTCACGCGACGACACTGCCCCCTACTGCAGCAGAAGTGTCAGGCTGCCAAATAAGGAGAAACCCAGCAGAACCGGAAGGCGGCGCTTTCTTCTGATCTCCGAGTTGCTCGTTAGGAAATAATTACAGCGTATTTTGAGTTATAATGGTGCAACGCTAATCTAGAGGCATCAAAGATTACATCTGTTTAATATAAAGTGATTTAAATATCGAGTCATGGGCACTTTAAGGCTACTGTTGTGTTTCAAAATCATTAGAATGTTGGACAAGGCTGTAAGTCTTTGCAAGTCCAAGGTCAAGATGAAGTGCAGAATCAACATCACATGTAGCAAAGATTCCAGTGAGCTGCTGTACACTGGGGTTGTGCTCTCTTGGTATCTTGGAAACTGGGCAGACTTTAGAGAAGCTGGGAGGACCACAGGGTTAATATGTCTTAATGTAAACACTTACAAATATCAATTTTTTTTCTTGTATTGTTATTCCATTCTGTAAATAAACTCTGTTAAACGTAGAAGAACGTGTCTTCAATCTTTCGCTCTCACATCAAGAATCACAAGTATCCCCTGCAAAAACGGATTTTCAAGAAAGTATAAAATCTTGTTTTAGTCACCATCTTGTTTTAGTGAAAAGTAACAGTACCGGCCTATCCAAACGGACTGGCATGTGCCATCGGCGTGAGCGACTCGGCACAGCCCAAGTCCCGGGACTTGGTATTGGTAGATGCTCAAAATCAAATGACTTGGACTCAAGGGCAAAAAAAACCTGATCGCGACATTGTGTAAGTGTAAATATGGAGATAAAACGACCTTTAATGGTACATAAATTAGTTGCTAAATTTACATCTAAGCGCATTACTGTAGGGTAGTCTCTCATGAGTTAATCACCTCCTGGAGCAAAAGGAGGTTTTGATTTGTTTTTTCCCCATCCGTCATCATTACACAAGACTGAGCCACTGTAAAACTAGCAACGTGAGCAGAAGATCTATTTGTACTCACCTGCAGAGGAAATGTTGCTGACCTGTTCCCGACGTATCCCCTGACAACATGACTCTGAACAGACAACACACGGCACTCCATTACAGCTGTTCGTGTTTCAAACACTCAGAGACTGCAGACAGACTTTAATCAACCACCAGCATTAAAACCCAGAACACGAAATAACTGATCCTCCCCCCCAAGTCCGTTGATAAGGAAAACCACAGAGTCTAACTTTCACTTTTACCCACGCCCTGTTCTAACCCGTTTTAACTGGTTCTGTCCCTCACAGGTCATGCGGGGTAATTCTGTTTCTTTCTGTTTCTTTTCTGTCATGAGCCCAAAAACCCCTGTGACTCACTTCCTGGTTCTTCCAGATCTCTGTCTGGTTACAGCAGCACCCATTTTACTGAAGTACGATTCCCCCCATTTGCTTGAAGCTACTTATGAAATATAAAAGTGAGTTTAAAAGAGAAGAGTTTGCACATATGTGTATTCACAACGCTTCTCACAAACTTAATGAATGATTCTGTCTAACCAGCTTTTATTGAACCCAGCTGCATTCTTTCAGACTGATAAAGGACTAAATGTAATCAGCAGGAGGTAAAGACACATTTATCATTTTGTCTCATTACAAAAATGAACCAAAAGCGAATGAGGAGTTTAACTCACTTAATATACATGTCGGCTTTGTATTCCTTGCCGTTGACGATGCCCAGGAGAGTGGGCGTCTGCTTGTCTTTAAAGTTTAGAGTCACATCATACACAGCGGTTACTGTAAAAACAACAAAAGGACATTGAGAGCAAAGAACGTGTTTTAAGCACAATAAACTTTAAGTATGAGTGACTCTGTTCTCCACCTGTGCCCTTCAGACACTGCAGCGTGGTGGTGAATCCTTTGGTTCGAGGTAACAGGTGATACTTGAGCTTGGGCAGACCTTTACTCTCTGCTACCTGCATACTGATTTGGTGCTTCTGCTCTGTAAAGCGGGTGCCCTTGCAGTACAGCAGGAACTGTGCAGAGACAAAGCTGTGTTTATATATACACACACACACACACAGGCATAGAAAGCACATACTTCATGTGGTTCCTTTTCTCGTGTCCCAATCATTCTGCTTAGATTTCAGATCAGGTTCACCTCACAGAAACATGCTAAAGTAAAATTATTACCTCATTTCACTGGTGTTAAAGCAGGCAGATGGATAATAAATCAACTAAAACGATGTTTGACTTCTAGAGGAAATAACAGCGAATATGGACCTGACTTGAGAAACGTCTGAAACTATTAGAACAAATGTTTGTCTAAAATGGTAAATGGCTTGTATTTATAGAGCGCTTTCTAGAGTGTTCTCCACTCCCCAAAGCACCAACAGTCATTCACACATACATTCACACACTGATGGTGATGATAAGCCATGTTGTAGCCACAGCTGCCCTGGGGCACACTGACAGAGGAGGGGGTGCCATGCAGCGCCCTCCAAGTCCCTCTGACCACTACCAGTAGGCAAGGTGGGTGAACTGTTTTGCCCAAGGACACAACGACAACGTAACCCAGTCGGAGTTGGGATCGAACCGGCGACCCTCTGGTTGCCAGACCGGCCACTCTAACAACTGAGTTACATGCCACAACTACAAGCTAATAAAAAAAACTGTTTCTGATGGTTCTTACCCACATATATTCAGGATAATCTTTGAGCCTGTCCAGACCAGCGAAGACCGTGTCTCCTCCCACTTTCTTTTGCAGAAAACGATTTCTAGAAAGTACCAGGTCCAGCCGATCAGAGGAACCTTCAGCGTTTGGCCAGAACTTTTGAACTCTTAAAGCTAGCATGAGTTAGCTTTACCTACACCAGGCATGTCCAAAGTGGGGCCTGGGGGCCACTTGTGGCCCTCAGCTGTATTTTAAGAATGATATAATTTAGTTTTCCTGCAGGATGTTGGTGCAGAGAGATCCTCTTTCTGATTTTTTTTAATGTTTAGATTTTCACTAAGAGACCCAACAAACTAAAATGCAATATTTTTAAAATACAAAATCTAATCAAAGTATTTGATTTGTTATCAATCAGGTTTTTCCAGATAACTAAATTTCCTGGTAAAAAGAACCAACACCTTCACTGACTTTTATCAAAAAGTAGGCTTGTGAGATCTATTCATAAAACATGACTGAAGTTTTTAACTAAAAACGGTCGACCAATCAGATCCAGTGACTTTAATGCTTTTTATTATTGAGTCAAACATGTGATCCCTGTACATTTAATATACACAAAGATTCTGCTCATTAAAATGGTGCATTTATGAGAAATTTGTGAGCAAAACAAATAAATAAAATCATATTTTGCCTTTTCTTTTTTATTTAAAAAATATTTGAGCTTTTGTGGCTCTTGAGGACTTTACACTTGGTGATTTCGGCTCTCATGTTGAAAAGTTTGGACACCCCTGACCTACACATTATAGTAACTACAGCACGTTCAGAACATTCACTCAGAAACGCCCTGCTGCATGTGAAAAGTGAATTTCTTCATGAACGTCATCCAGGCCAGATTCTGGGTCTAACTGGTTAGGTTGAACAACCACATTTCTACCAGACCGAGCCATTTTCACCGTGAGACAAGTCGGAGCAAAGCTGACGAGGCTAATAACTAGGCCTGCTAATGCTAATATACCGCCCGGTATATTGACTAATGAGTGTGTGTGACCGGTAACACACATGACCATGGGCACAGAAACGAACTATTTTATGTAAAACTCTCTGGAGAAAAGTTTTAATGGCTTAAATTGAGAACCACGGCTGAAACGCTGCAATTTATTCCAGAAATAAACAGCAAATAAACAGTAAATCTCAGACTAACCTTTCAGTAAGGTTGTGTTGGAGTCTTCATGTTATTCAGTCAGCTGTTTGCAGCACCGCAACAAGCGAGCAGAGAGGGGCGGGGCTTAGAGCTGTCTGTCTCCCCTACAGCCCCTCCCCTCTGAAATGAAGCTGGAGGGAGGGGCAATGTTAGACCAGCTGCTGCACCTTAAGGGCTAATTTCACCAATGAATGTTTTTTACATGTTATTGATATGCTAAAGAAATGATTCAGAGTTTATATAAAGTGCATAATATGGGACCTTTAAACATATAAAAGTTGAATTGTGTCAGGCATCAACTCCACTCTCCCAGATGGGAGTCAATGTCACTAGGCCACAGCCTCTGTTAGGAAAGCACTAACGTTATAATGGTTATACGTTTTTTTCTTTTACAGCTTTTCCATGTTGATACACTGAGAGCAAGATTGAGTTACATTTATATTTCAAATATGACAAACTACTGCTTCCAGGTTTTTAGTTGATGGCCCCTTTAGAACAAGCTTGAAATAAAAGTCTATAAATCTCTCTCCATGCTGTGTGTCCTCCATTGCTGCAGTTGTTTCCAAGGTCTCAGGATTAACCTGGAAGTACTGTGTACTTCAGAAACCTTTGCAGGATCTCGCAAAACAAACTCAGGATCTAAAAAAACTTTTTTTCCCTGTGTCCCCAGAGGGGCTCCATACTCCGTAACTTGTACACTCCATTTACTGTTTTTTTTTATTTTGTTTTTAGGCACAATATACTGTCATGGTCTGGCACAAGAGCTATACATACACTAGTAAAACTGCAGGAAATGTTCAGGTTTTTAAGTCTTTCTCAAAGCCTGGAGAAATAATGATCAAGACCAATTTAGACATAATAAAGTTCATCTTGTAAATTCTTTTGTACAGTCATTTATGTTTTCTAGCCTCAGAGTGAATCAGGGGTGACTCTTCCGCCCTCTGGTGGTGTTTCTGTGTAAATGCACCTAAACCTGGAGAAGATTGGACTTCTGGTGAAGTCTGGTGAGGAGGTTGCTTCACAAGGTTTGAATCTTGACTGAGGCTTCTCTGTGTGCAGTTAGCATGTTCTTCCCATACGTGTGAATTCCCTCCCACATTCCAAAGACATGAATGTTAAGATTAATTTACGCTTCTAATTCATAAACAGTTATGTTAGTTTCATTTTTTCAAATCCAAAACTAACAAATAAAACTGTTCAGGTGAGAAAAATATGGCAACATATTTATTGCCTCACGCAAAAGTGACAATCAATAAAAATATGTTTTCTGTTCACTCAAACTGCTAGCAAAGTTTTGAGCTTGGTAGTTTTACATGATGTGAATTGCCTCTTTTATAGATCCTGTTCTTAGATGTTAACTTGATTCTCCCACGAGATTTTCTTTCATTGTGTCTCCAAACTGAGACGGACAAACACCAATAAATCCACACATTTCAGTAAAAGATCATTTATTCTCTCCGTTCATGTACTGCTCTCTAACAGTTGAAGGTTTGGCACTTGGCTCTCTAACACTAAGTGTGAGGATCTGCTTTAAGCACACAAAAACATTCACAATGTTCTGCTTCTCTAACCCTGTTAAGGCTAAACAGTGTGGTCTCTTGTACAGACTCTTTTTGTGAGATATGACAACCATCCACAGTGAAAAGATTTATGCATCATCACGTTATTAGTAAATATATTAAAGATTATCTGTGCAAATACCTCAATTTGAGACATGAATCTAACACGTTACACCTGCTAGTTCAACAGAGCGCTGCATCATTTAAAAAACGGTGATTAAAAAATAAGTTGATTGAAATCACGTTGGCCATACTGGCCATTAACATAATTATTATTTGATCTTAAGGTGGAATTAACCAGGTTAGTGGAACTACATCACATTTGCATAAGACGTTTAACATTTGTGGGAGTTACAATACATATCAGAACGCTTCTAAATGTTACGAAAGAGCATTTTAAGCACACTGCATGCATTTGTGTAAGTATTTTTCACAAAAATATGCATATTACTTCTGCTCTAACCCAATACTATCATTACAAATACTTGTGTGCTTATAATGCCCTGTGAGCTGTACACGTCTAAGTCCTGACCCACTACAGTCAAAACAAGCAAAGGCCTCTTCATGCATAAATCTGTTCAGGAAAACTGGAATGAGTTGTTTGTTTTATAACAATAAATTTATTTTTCTATACTAAAGACTATTCAAGTACATGTTACTCTGAAACCTAAACACAGTTTAGTTTTTTAAGGGGGCAGATGATGTCTACACAGGTTGTAATACAGACACAAATGGCAGTGATACCAGTGTGTTTGTGACAACACATCCTGCTCATGCGGTTGTTCTCTCAGAGGTTTTGTAAGGCAGAGACACAAAACTGTCTTAGATGTGAAAATCCTAAATGGGTCAGGAAGGATCTGTGCCAACCCGATGTTAACGTTCACATAAAGTCTACCGTTTTTGGTCTGAAGGTGTTTGTAGAACTTTAGCTTCTACTACGATGGCAGGATTCTCAATGTCGGATTTGCTCTGGACCATCCTCAGCTCCAGCTGGGCAGGACTGGGCTTGTTCCCAGAACCAGCCACCTCTGGAAGAGGAAAAATACAAATCATTTATCGGCACAATCACATTTCCTAGATATCCCTACATCTAAATTCAAAGGGATATTCAAGTGAAATATATTCCTAGTTAAAAGAATAGCATTATTTATTTGATGATGACCTTAAGAGTTCTTAAAAATCTGTGAAGTTTGAAGTGTCTGCAGCCTCCACACAATGCAAACTACAAGCTGCAACATTCCTGCTATTTGTGTAAATATAGTACCAAAAACAGAGGAAAACAAGGAGTGTCTTTGTCCAGTAAACAACTTAGAGACTAAGTAAAGAGCTCAGGTGACACAAAAACCAACCCTACCATTGGCATAAGTGATGGTCCTCTTAATGACATGGTGCAAAACTGAGACAGTCTTTTCACAGGCAGTCTGAGGAAAAAATATCAAAAGATGACACAAACTAAACTGCGATCTATGTTTAAGAATAGTAATAAAACATTTAGACTCTGAACACAGTGAAAATCCATCAATGGTTTACTGAAAATACAAGCAACCTTCAGGTCCTTTGGGTGGTGATGAGTCCAGGCCAGCAACATGGCAGCAAACAAGTCCCCTGTCCCCACAAACACAGCATCAACTTTAGGGATGTCCAAACAAATTTTCTGACTGACGCTGGTCCCATCTGGTTTTCCTGCAGAGAAGAAGACAGATGATCAAAAACAAGACAGATGGCACTTCAACTGAACTCAGCATGAACCTAAATATTTAGTAAAGCTCTAACATCTGGGTCACACACAAACACTCTCCAACACGGAGTTTAAAATCCTAATTCAGTTACAGAACATCCCAAAACGTCCTCTTAGCAAAGAGCAAGTGGAGAAAGTAGATAGTTTACTTATTATCTGGCTCCCGAGGGCCACCAAGAACTGGTCCCCACGTTTAGAGGGCAGGTCTGTACTGGTGAGGACCACCGTCTCTGGACCCATCTTGTGAAGCAAGTCCATCACCTGAAGAACAGAAAACACACCAGATGTCTCAAGCATCATACTTCTAGGTCTCACAAACTAAACACTAACTCAACAAACAGGAAATGTAGAATACTGACCTCAATAGCATCTTTCTCAGTGGTAATCTTCCTCCCAGTCNTGGATTAGTAAATGTATTTATAGCATGAAACTGAAGATTGACTGACTAAAGCCGATAAAAAAAAAGGAAAGTTTGCTCCACAGCTGAACTGGAACTGAAAGGATCCTTACTGGGATTTAGATCTGGTGAAGAATCTCTGACCTGAGCTCTGTCCACAATAGATTAAATCATTTTGTCAACATTAGTAAAAAAATATGAAAGCATTTTAGGTCAGATCTACGATTTCTATCCATTAGGGTGAAAACGGACCAAGCAGCGCTCAATGGACTGTCCCACACCTGAATCAAAGCCCATTAAAGTGTAGGTTAAGCCAGTTTTAACGCCGTTCCAATGAACATTTCTAATCTGTGACCTGCGGAAACACATGGCTCTTCAGGACTTGACTGGGCCTAAACCCGCCTTGTTTACATTATTCCTCAGGGTTGGGTGTAGAAGTACTTTAAATACAAAATAAAACAAGAGCTTAAGATCAGATTAGTTCTGTTTTAATAAACATTAACTAAGAATTATAGAAGATAAAGGGAATGCAAGTAGTGTCTTTACTAAAAATGACTAGATTGTAAATGCTAAAGAACAAGCAAAAATCATAGAAGTAAAAACAGCTAATAGAGGATTTTTAAATGCACATAAAGTTCAATCAATCCTCACACACACACTGGCTGCAGAAAATAAAACAGCTCTTACATTCAAATCCACCAAAGTTCAGCTCTTAGGTTAAACCTAAAACGAAGGATCTCAAGAGTAACTGGCTATCAGTCTGAACCAGTGTGGCTTCCTGGTTTGACCTTTGTTCTTACTTGGCAACAGGGAGGATAAAGTTCCCTTACAGAATATTTGATCTGTGGTTAACAAAAAGAAAAAAGGAGCAGTGCACACCTGACATTTAGTTTCACACTGACTTTTATGATTAACAAAACGAGAAAGTAACAAAAACACGGTGAAGATAAATCAGTTCATATCAGCTCCGAAAATGTCAGGTATGTTTATTTACCTGAGCTCATCAAGTTCCTCCTGAACCCAAAACTGTAACAAGACTTTAATCTGATTCTATCTTTTATTGTGTTGGTATTATATTGATTTACACAAAAACTACAACGTGCTAAAAGTCAAGTGAAATAAAAACTGCCAAGTCTGCATGATCAAAAAGTCTTCAGGCCTACTTCCTGGAGTTAGAGTTTTCATTTTTAGGGATAAACTTTCTCATATATTGTGTTTCATCACAAGCTGTCAGTGGAGAAAGTCTCGGCCACGTTTTGCTGCGGGAACAAGCAGAGCCTCAGACAAAAGTATGTCCAAATATATCATGAACTTTGCTCTCATTTCTCTCCACAGTCGTGCTCCTCTGGTCCTGTCTGTGCATGACTTCATTCCCAGCAAGTAGGGAGGTCTGCAGAACCAGGTCTCTTTAAAACCAATTTAATAAATCAAATAAAAGAGACTGCAGCACTAAAGTATTTTACTCATTACACTGCTTAATAACCTTATGAGTAAACCTCTATAATTTCTGATTGCATTTTAAATGTAGGTGTTAGGACATGTCTACATTTTCTCCAGCACACACTCCTATTTCATTTTGTACAGTTGTCTTTTTCTTATCAACCTACAACATGTGCAAAGCTGGTTTCATGTGTAAACTGCTGCTGATCTTATCATGTTGCTCTACTGCTTTGCCTCCTAAACCATAACATTTAATTTCACCTTTGTCTACAGGACATGTTTGCACACAAGCAACCTGAAACCCTTGTCAAGGCAAATTAACTTTCCATGTAGGGTTGAAAATCACAGATGCATTCTTGAAATAGAAGGAAAAAACAATCACAGGTGGTTTAGTTTAAAAATATATAGAAACAGACAGAAGAACACAGGCAATGTGGAGGCCCCACTTGTGAGCGCACAGCCTGGAGAAAAAAGATTAGGAATGCTGACTGGCTTAAAGCTGCTTAAGGTTGGACAGCTGCTTCTGCTCTGCATCACCTGAATACAGCTTCAACAACCACTGCTTCCTGTTAGCCTTCAATACTGGAAAAGGTGGAAGAAATGAACAAAGTTCTAACACATTTTTGAAGCGCTTCATTATCAGGACATTTCTATTTTTACCAAACTACAAAATTGGTTAAAATAATCCCTGAAGTTCTACAACAGCTTCTATAAATTTCTAATAAATACATCAGCGTGGCGCAGCATCCAGCCAAACCACCTCTTCTGTAGTTTACTTACCAATAGACATAGTAGGCCATGGCCAGTATCACCATCGCCCCACAAATACCAGTGAAGATCACAACGGCGCTCTGGTTCAACATTTTGGCTCCTGGTATCCCACCGATTCAAAGCCAAAGTGAAAATATAAAAGGCCTGCAGAGCGCTGGGTGGTTACTGACCAGCCTGCTTCAGAGCCATGATAATCCCACAGAAGGAAAAACTGAGATTATGATGATGACAGCAGAATACAGATCCCAGGACCTGAAACAGGAACTGCCTGTTATGCGCAGGAGTTGAATGTTAAGCAAAATTTGGCCCATCAGCAGCAGCAGCAACAAAAAAAAGTCAACAAAAAGAATGCATTATTATAGCAAACTAATAATAACCCAATAATGAACGCTGGGAAGATGACTGGGTTTACTTCTGGAAGGAAGGAGGCACACGCATACAGTAAGCAGGGTCTTAGGTTCCCATCCTCTAATCCAGTGGATGAGATTAGCGCTGATTAGCAGGCTATGTGCACCCTGGTTATGTCACATTTCATTAACATTAACAAAGAACCATGTTCAGGTTTTGTCCAGCCAGAGTAGAAATGGCATCTGTTATAGTGAAGTAACCAATCATAGTGATTCACTTTGCCATTTACAACCTTCTAATCTCACCTAACATTAACTAAAGTGATGTACTCACGGGGATGAGTAACAGTTTCCTCAAACAATCTCTTTGTGTTGTTAAACTGAGCTTGCTGATGGTAAAACGTTACTTGTGTCAATGATGAATGCAATTTAACAACAAACTCTGTCTACAAGTTTGAGATAAAACCAAACTACCACGGTAAATCCAAAACAGCCAAACTAAACTAAAACAAAATCAAATAAATATCCAAAACAGCTAACGGTGATTTGTAGTTTCTGCAGCCATTTATAATCATTTAATATAAAACTTTAAATATGTTCGCACTCATCCCTGAATGGGAGGGTGTTTAGCAAATAAGATGTTCAATCAGAACAGCCTTCCATCCTTAAAACACAATTACAACCCTTTGAAAGCTGCCTCAGCTCTTTGTAGGTTCTGACCACACTAATAGGAGATGACTGATAAGCCTCAAGGAGGTCCTGATTGCTGCAGTTAGGAACATGATGGGACTAATGGAAGAGGTGAAACTGTCATGCTGCTTGAGGATGAACACTAACTTAAACATGAATGCCCAGAGCTTCTAAGTCAAGAGGACATTTCTCAGATAAAAGCTTATCAATGCATATATGCCTCAAAGTCTTCAAGGCCAACACTGTGCTTGATCAGCAGATAAAGAGAGATCACGGCTCACTACGTGTAGACATGTGGCTGCACTTTGTACCAATGCTTTTGGAAGAAGACTTTTAGCCAGATGCTTCCATTTATGCACAATGTTTGTATGCACTTTGACTTATATAAAATATGTGTCAGAACCGGTACTGCAACTAAACAGGACGGTGCTTGAAAATCTTTAGGAAAGAAACACAGCACAGCAAAGAGAAAAGTGCATAAGTTTCAGCTCGTTAATCGCCTCTGGCAAGAAATATTTTAGCTCAAACAGCTTGATGGTTCCAGCTTTTTATGCTTACTCTAGTCATTAATTTGTTTTATCCAATAAGTATGCATTAAAAAAAAAGTCTTAACAGAGAGTTAAAGACTGTATTCTTGTGTGACAGTAATAATTGATCATTTGAATGATCTATTACTGCAGTGTGTGTGTGTCACTGTCAGGTCAGTTGAATTACAGGCAAGTTGAAGGACCTATTAAACATTTCCTTTTTTTATATTTGTGCTTCTGGGAAAGAAATTTAAGACACACTGCACAAGGCATAAATAGCTTTATCATCAACTCTAATATCACAATACTGATTTTTACACTGCTGAGGACTTAATACTGATCTAACTGGAAGGAAATAAAAAGTTTATTGTCTGGTATGTGGAGTTAAATCAAACCTTAATGCGTGTTATTAAGTTATGTGGGCTACTTTAGGGTTTTTACGTTAATTTTTGCAGCTTTATTCCCTCTAAATGCACCAATGCAGCAACGACAGGAGGTTTGATCAATGTACTGGCCAGCATGTCCCTTCATCCAACCACCACACTGACACTGCTCCTGAAAAGGATGCTCAAGAGCAAAAAGCTAGCGGTTATGTGCACAGATCGTGCATGCACGTTAGCAAAATAAAATACAAATACATCTTTCCAACTACTGGCAACATGCAAATGCCTACAATCGAGCTGTCAGCAGCATAACTTATAACAGGTGCAACTCAGCAGGAAGGCTGCTAGCAGCACATGCTAACATGCTAAGTTAGCTAAACCGGTATAGCTAGGTAACAATTTAGTTTGGAGGGTAAACAGAGGAGTCAGTCTGTTAGCCTGCTCTGTAAATAAATAATATTAACTTTTCCCACATAGCTTATATAATTTATAATGAAGAAACTGGAGCTGTGCTATGCTAGTTAGCCTGCTCACATTAGCATCCAGTAACGCTCTCCTGCTCTTACCTGCTGATAATTCACTTCAGAGTCGGTAGATTTACTCGGACTTCTTTCTGCTCCTTCAGAGAGCACAGCATCAATCTGTCACTGAAGGCTGTGTAGCTCCACTCGTTTCATGAAATGCAGCAAAACGAGTACAGGTGAAACAAGCTCCACATTTCCTCTGAACCCCTCTGAAGGTGGCTGCTCCAACATCCGGTCCGACCCCTCGGTTATCCTCAATGCGACGTAAAAAACAAACACAGACAGCAGAACTCTACAGCCCCGCTTCGGCTTTAAAGTCCAATTACATGTCTGACACTTTATATGCAGCATTTAAATGTTCTGAGAAATGTTGATTTATTCACGTTTTACAAAGAAAATCCAGCTTTACCTCAGATGGAAACAAATTTACTGAATTATTTATAACTCACTCATAAAAACAAAGAACAGATGTGCATCCTATTGTGAAAAAGTATTTTTGCCCTTATAGATTTCTTATGTTTTTGCTTACTTGTGACATTTAAATGTTTCAGATCAACAGAAAACAACCTGAGAAAGTATAAAATGCAGTTTTCAAATAATGATTTTATTTATTTAAGGATGAAAGCTTTCCAAACAAACCATAAAAGGTTAAATCATGAATTGATTGTGTTCAGTTTCAGCAGCCACATCCAGACCTGATCTCTACCAGACCTGTAGAATTAAGAAATGACTTCAATAGGACAACACAAAGTAGACTAAAAGATTTAAAAACAACAACACATCATGCCCTGTTCTAAAGAAATTTAAGAACAAAAGAACCCAGAACAACATCTAAAGGACTGCAGGCCTCACTTGGTTCAATTTAAGGTCAGATGTCATGAGTTAGCAATAAGAGACGGGACAAAAAAAGCATTCATGATGAGATGGTTCCATTAAACCTCTCCTGACCAAAAAAAAAAAAAAAAAAATCCCTCCACAGTGATGTGACTCATTATTTTGGAAACACTGAACATAGTTGTTGCTACCAGAAGTGTTACTGTTTAAATGTAGGGGCCTTTTACAGCACTAAATTCTTAGTGAGGTTTCTATATCCTGTAGCAGTTTCATAACCAAATTATTTTCAAAGGAACTTCAAATCCTTCAGGCTCCCAAACTCAAGAGATGAACCAGTGTCATGTCTCCACATAACAGGCGACTTAGAACCTGTTTAAATGGGATCTTGTGTTATCACAACACAATCCCATTTATTCAGTTGTATTTATAAAATCTATAAAAAAACACAACTAGATGAATAAAATAGCATTCTAAAGAAAATAAGTTGCCACCTCAGGAGATCAGTAAATGATTGGAGTACTTTTTTGTGCATCTTTTAGGTTTTTTGAACTTTTGTCCTATTTCTTTAAGACTTGACTTGTAGACACTCCATTTACTGTTTTTTTTGTTTGTTTGTTTTTAGGCACAATATACTGTCATGGTCTGTCACAAGAGCTATACATACACTAGTAAAACTGCAGGAAATGTTCAGGTTTTTAAGTCTTTCTCAAAGCCTGGAGAAATAATGATCAAGACCAATTTAGACATAACAAGAAAGTTAATCTTGTAATTAAATTCTTTTGTACAGTAATTTTTGTTTTCTAGCCTCAGAGTGAATCAGGGGTGACTTTTCCGCCCTCTGGTGGTGTTTCTGTGTAAATGCACCTAAACCTGGAGAACATTGGACTTCTGGTGAAGTCTGGTGAGGAGGTTGCTTCACAAGGTTTGAATCTTGGCCGAGGCTTCTCTGTGAGCAGTTAGCATGTTCTTCCCATACATGTGCAAATTCCTTCCCATATTTCAAAAACATGAATGTTAAGATTAATTTACACTTCTAATTCATAAACAGTTATTTGTTTCTTTTTTTTTTAAATCAAAAACTAACAAATAAAACTGTTCAGGTGAGAAAAATATGGCAACATAATTGCCTCACGCAAAAGTGACAATCAATAAAAATATGTTTTCTGTTCACTCAAACTGCTAGCAAAGTTTTGAGCTTGGTAGTTTTACATGATGTGAATTGCCTCTTTTATAGATCCTGTTCTTAGATGTTAACTTGATTCTCCCACGAGATTTTCTTTCATTGTGTCTCCAAACTGAGACGGACACACATGAAGGCGAAGTTGGTCACGAATAATAACCCGTCTGGTTATCTGGGCTAATGCTGGCTATTGTTGTTGTGGATTAGAGCTGGTGAAACAGAGCCATGGGGCCTGGACCAGATCATACAACAAAGTAAACATCTGGTGTGACAACTAACGTATCTGCTCACCTTTATTCTTTATATTTCATCCAGAATACACATTCAGACTCATTAACACCAATAAATCCACACATTTCAGTAAAAGATCATTTATTCTCTCCGTTCATGTACTGCTCTCTAACAGTTGAAGGTTTGGCACTTGGCTCTCTAACACTAAGTGTGAGGATCTGCTTTAAGCACACAAAAACATTCACAATGTTCTGCTTCTCTAACCCTGTTAAGGCTAAACAGTGTGGTCTCTTGTACAGACTCTTTTTGTGAGATATGACAACCATCCACAGTGAAAAGATTTATGCATCATCACGTTATTAGTAAATATATTAAAGATTATCTGTGCAAATACCTCAATTTGAGACATGAATCTAACACGTTACACCTGCTAGTTCAACAGAGCACTGCATCATTTAAAAAACGGTGATTAAAAAATAAGTTGATTGAAATCACGTTGGCCATACTGGCCATTAACATAATTATTATTTAAGTTACATTTTTTTAAGGGAGCAGATGATGTCTACACAGGTTGTAATACAGACACAAATGGCAGTGATACCAGTGTGTTTGTGACAACACATCCTGCTGACGCGGTTGTTCTCTCAGAGGTTTTGTAAGGCAGAGACACAAAACTGTCTTAGATGTGAAAATCCTAAATGGGTCAGGAAGGATCTGTGAATGTGAACGTTCACAGAAAGTCTACTGTTTTTGGTCTGAAGGTGTTTGTAGAACTTTAGCTTCTACTACGATGGCAGGATTCTCAATGTCAGATTTGCTCTGGACCATCCTCAGCTCCAGCTGGGCAGGACTGGGCTTGTTCCCAGGACCAGCCACCTCTGGAAGAGAAAAGCAGACAGGAATTTATCGGCACAATCACATTTTTTAGCCTTTTATTTAATTTCATGGTAACAGAACCACAAACCCTCACTGGCTCCAACCACACAAATCATATATAAGGCTAGATCCCTTATCTGGCAGTGGACAGCTACAATGCAGCCATGGAGCTGACGTTCTGTTCTCTATGTTAGCAGTAGGAAGGTGAGTGATCAGGGTCAGTTGCAGATGAAGCTCACAAAGCGTGTGATTTTAGCATCTCAGACACCATCATACTTTAAAGGTGTGGTTTACTCAAAAACCTTTTTTTTGTCAGGTCTGTTTTTATTATAATAGGTCACCCTGAGCCTTTCATGCAGGCTGAACATGAAAACAGTCTTCTACATTTATCTCCAGCTTTGACTTCTTACAGTTTTTTCTGGGTACTCTTGGGTTGAAACGCTAGGATTTGAATCTGGTCGCAGATCTACGTCACGATGCAAATTTGCATACATGGCCTGGCCCCGCCCCACAGACAGGCCCGGATAATGCACAGTCTAGATAAGGCTCGATAGCCTGGTGAACTAGAATGCGAGTTTTGCTCTGCAGACGTTCCTCATATCCACATTTATAGTCTGGCTTCTCAGGCTAATAGCTAGCGCCTTGGTGCAATGTAGCTAAAGGTTTTATTTTGAGATGCACCTTGCCAGCTAGCGTCTCACTTCCCGTCTGGCGCACGTAATGTCTTTAACTTGATGAAGATCCACATGCGGCGTACGAAAAAAGTAGACTTGTTGCGGAAAGTTAACTTTGTTCTGCAACCGCACTGTTGCCGGTGTGCAGGCTCTGATTGGACTCAATGTTTTATCATCCTTGTGGAGTCTGCAACGCAACTGCATTTGGTGTGAAGTAGCCTTAAGGCAACACTTGCACCGGGGCCCAGCTCAACCTGATGCAAGTGTCTGCAGCCTCCACAAAACGCAAACTACAAGCTGCCACATTCCTGCTATTTGTGTAAATATAGTACCAAAAACAGAGGAAAACAAGGAGTGTCTTTGTCCAGTAAACAACTTAGAGACTAAGTAAAGAGCTCAGGTGACACAAAAACCAACCCTACCATTGGCATAAGTGATGGTCCTCTTAATGACATGGTGCAAAACTGAGACAGTCTTTTCACAGGCAGTCTGAGGAAAAAATATCAAAAGATGACACAAACTAAACTGCGATCTATGTTTAAGAATAGTAATAAAACATTTAGACTCTGAACACAGTGAAAATCCATCAATGGTTTACTGAAAATACAAGCAACCTTCAGGTCCTTTGGGTGGTGATGAGTCCAGGCCAGCAACATGGCAGCAAACAAGTCCCCTGTCCCCACAAACACAGCATCAACTTTAGGGATGTCCAAACAAATTTTCTGACTGACGCTGGTCCCATCTGGTTTTCCTGCAGAGAAGAAGACAGATGATCAAAAACAAGACAGATGGCACTTCAACTGAACTCAGCATGAACCTAAATATTTAGTAAAGCTCTAACATCTGGGTCACACACAAACACTCTCCAACACGGAGTTTAAAATCCTAATTCAGTTACAGAACATCCCAAAACGTCCTCTTAGCAAAGAGCAAGTGGAGAAAGTAGATAGTTTACTTATTATCTGGCTTCCGAGGGCCACCAAGAACTGGTCCCCACGTTTAGAGGGCAGGTCTGTACTGGTGAGGACCACCGTCTCTGGACCCATCTTGTGAAGCAAGTCCATCACCTGAAGAACAGAAAACACACCAGATGTCTCAAGCATCATACTTCTAGGTCTCACAAACTAAACACTAACTCAACAAACAGGAAATGTAGAATACTGACCTCAATAGCATCTTTCTCAGTGGTAATCTTCCTCCCAGTCAACAACCTGAAGAAAACCAGGGCGTTACATTAAGCAGTGAAGAAAGCTGCAGGTTTTACATTATTATTAAGAAATACTCACTCGGCTTCAAATTGGTTTGGAGTAAGGATTTCTGCCAAAGGCACTACTTTGTTCTTGTAGACAGGCAACAGGTTCTCTGGAACATACTAATAAAAAAACATTTTACATATGTTCAAAAGACCTCAAGTATTTATAAATGTAAAGCTGAGAGCTAAACAAAGTATTGATGTGGTTTATGTAGCACTTCATATGTTATGTTTCAGAAATCATTGCCTAAAATGTACAAAACATATAAAAGGTGATGGTCATAAAATTAGATTATCATGAAAAATGCTACTTATTTCTGTAATTCCATACAAAAAGACTGATTTATCACAAATGTGTATTTCTTGTAATTTGGATGGTTATAAGTGACAACTAATGAAAATCTTAAATTCAGTATCTCGGAAAATTAAGACCAATGAAAAAAAAAAAAAGATTTTTAGAAATGTTGGCCAAGTGAAAAGTATGAGCATGTACAGCACTCAATATTTAGTTGAGGCTCCTTTGGCCTGTATTACTGCAGCAATGCGGCGTGGCATGGAGTCGATTAGTCTGTGGTACTGCTCAGATGTTATGAGAGTCCATGTTGCTCTGGTAGTGGCCTTCAGCTCTTCTGAATTGTTGGGTCTGGCATATTGCATCTTCCTCTTCACAATACCCCATAGATTTCCTATGGGATTAAGATCAGGTGAGTTTGCTGGCCAATCAAGGACAGGGATACCATGGTCCTTAAACCAGGTACTGGTAGCTTTGGTACTGTGTGCAGGTGCCAAGTCTTGTTGGAAAATGAAATTTGCATCTCCGTAAAGTTGGTCAGCAGCAGGAAGCATGAAGTAGACAGCTGCGTCGACCTTGGACCTCAGAAAACACAACGATCAACACCAGCAGATGATATGGCGCCCCAAACCATCACAAACTGCGGGAACTTTACACTAGACCTCAAGCAACGAAGATTCTGAGCCTCTTCTCTCTTCCTCCAGACTCTGGGACCTTGATTTCCAAAGGAAATGCAAAATGTACTTTCATTAGAGAACATAACTTTGGACCATTCAGCAGCAGTCCAGTCCTTTTTTTGTCTTTAGCCCAGGCAAGACGCTTCTGACGCGTCTCTTTTTCAAGAGTGGCTTGACACATTCTTGAAGCACTGACTCCAGCTGTTTGTGAATCTCCCCCACATTTTTTATGGGTTTTGTTGCACAATCCTCTCCAGGGTGCGTTTATCTATTGCTCGTACACTTTTTTCTATCTCATCTTTTCCTTCCCTTCCTCTCTATTAACGTGCTGGACACAGAGCTCTGAACAGCCAGCCTCTTCAGCAATGACCTTCTGTGTCTTGCCCTCTTTGTGCAAGGTGTCAATGGTCATCTTTTGGACAACTGTCAAGTCAGCAGTCTTCCAAATAATGTACAGAATTAGACTGAGAGACCATTTAAAGGCCTTTGCAGGTGTTTTGAGTTAATTAGCTGACTAGAGTGTGGCACCAGGTGTCTTCAATATTGATCCTTTTCACAATATTCTAATTTTCTGAGATACTGAATTTGGAATTTTCATCAGTTATTAGTTATAATCATCAAAATTACAAGAAATAAACATTTGAAAAATACCAGTCTGTGTGTAATGAATGAATATAATGTACAAGTTTGACTTTTTGAATGGAATTGCAGAAATAAATCAACTTTTTTGTGATATTCTAATTTTATGACCACCACCTGTAAATAATGGCCTATTCTGCAAAGATAAACATGTTAGTTTATTGTAGGATGGTTACCATAGCACCCTGATCTCCCATGACAGGATCACAAACTGTGGAGAGAAAATACCAAACATGAGATTTTAAATAATGTAAACAAAATTTTACTGTCCTAAAATGTCAAACCCAATGTACTGACCATACACCAAGCTGGGATTGGCCTTCTTCAGCTCCTTGATGATATCAACCACTGTTTCCAGGAAGGACGTGTCTCTGCTGTACCCTTAGGGGAGAATATGAATGACAATAACAACATGATAACTCCAGGAAAAGAGGGAGAATCTCATGCATTTCTGGTGTTTCTTCTTTCTTTTAAAACTTTAAAGCTGCTCATATTTCAAATACATACATTCTGAGTTTAGTTCTAGTAAGTAAGTAAGTAAAGTTTATTTATATAGCACCTTTCACAGAAAAAAATCACAAAGTGCTTCACAGAAAACAGAATCAAACATGATAAAACAAATAAAATTAATAAAACAAACAAAATATCATTACAAATCAAAATCATTAAACAACAACAAGAGAACACAAAAGAGTTATTTAAAAGCAGTTTTAAATAATTGGGTCTTCAACTGCTTTTTAAAGGAGTCCAAACTGTCTATACAGCGTAAAACTAAAGGAAGGTCATTCCAAAGTCGCGGTGCAACAGACTGGAAGGAGCGATCACCTCGACTTTTAAATCTGGTCCTTGGAACTGTTAGGAGATTCTGGTCTGTGGACCTGAGAGCTCGGGTTGGAGCGTACGGCTTTATCAGTTCAGTAACATAAAGAGGAGCTTGACCATGTAGGGCCCTGAAAGTTAGAGTCAGGATTTTAAAATGAACTCTACATTTAACAGGTAACCAGTGCAGAGACCTCAGAATAGGAGTGATGTGATCTTTTCTGTTTGCTCCAGTGAGGAGCCTCGCTGCAGAGTTCTGGACCAGCTGAAGGCCATAAAGGGCTTTTTGGTTCAAACATGTGAAAAGTGTGTTACAGTAATCTAGACGGGAGGAGATAAAAGCATGAAGAACCATTTCCAGTTCAGGTTTTGACACCAACTTTCTCAGTTTGGAAATATTTCTCAGATGATAAAAACAGTTTCTGACCAGCTGTTTTGAGTGACCTTCAAGAGACATTGATTGGTCGAAAATAACACCCAGATTCCTCAGGTTTGACTTTACAGCAGAACTTAAATGTCCAATATGTTGACTGATCAGAGGGACCATCCTATCAGGGGCAACAATCAGACATTCAGTCTTTTCAGGGTTTAACTGAAGGAAGTTCTTTTCTAACCAGTTAGTAATAGCTGACAGACACTCCAGTAGTTCAGACAGTTTGTAGAACTCTGAGTCCTTGAAGGAGCAGTACAGCTGAATGTCATCTGCATAAAGGTGGTAGGAGACATTGTGACATCTATTAATGATCTGTCCAAGAGGATGGATATATAGTAAAAACAGGAGTGGACCCAGAACAGAGCCTTGGGGTACCCCACAGAACAGATCTGTAGTATCTGACATGATGTTGTTTATATGGACACTGAAACTTCTGTTTGAGAGGTACGATCTGAACCAGTCTAGAACTGTTCCAGAGATCCCACCAAGTCACGGAGTCTGTTCAATAAGGTGCTGTGATCAACAGAAAGGTCCAACAAAACTAAGACTGTAAACTCCCCGGAGTCTGCTGCCATCATGATGTCACTGGATACTTTGAGTAAAGCTGTTTCTGTTGAATGTTTTTTACGGAAACCAGATTGGAATTTATCAAAAATGTTGTGTTGTTCCAGAAAAGAGACCAGCTGGTCAGCCACAACTCTTTCTAAGAGTTTAGAGATATAGCTCAGTTTGGAAATGGGCCTGTAGTTATTTGGCTGAGAGGAGTCCAGACTGGGTTTTTTAAGGATGGGTTCAATAACAGCGTGTTTAAAGATGGAGGGGACAGAGCCGGTTTGGAGGGATAGATTAATAAAATCAACAATGCATGGGCCAACTAGGTCAAAAGCTTTAAGAAGCAAAGAGGTTGGGAGAATATCAACTGGGCTTGAAGATTTTTTCATGTTTTTAAGAATGAGACAGATGTTCTGAAAATGAACAGGTGTGAAGAAGGACCAGGTATGGGAAGGAGGAGGGTGGATGGGANCCCCCACAGGGTGTCCCTGGGGACACGGTCATAAGCCTTCTCCAAATCCACAAAACACATGTGGATTGGTTGGGCAAACTCCCATGACCCCTCCATCACCCTAGCGAGGGTAAAGAGCTGGTCCACAGTTCCACGACCAGGACGAAAACCACATTGCTCCTCTTCTATCTGAGGTTCAACTATCGACCGGACCCTCCTCTCCAGTACCCTGGAGTAGACCTTTCCAGGGAGGCTGAGGAGTGTGATCCCCCTATAGTTGGAACACACCCTCTGGTCCCCCTTCTTAAAAATGGGAACCACCACCCCGGTCTGCCACTCAACAGGAACTGCCCCCGATGACCACGCAATGTTGCAGAGACGTGTCAACCACGACAGTCCTACAACATCCATAGCCTTGAGATACCCAGGTCGGATCTCATCCACCCCCGGGGCTCCGCCACTGCGTAGTTTTTTGACTACCTCAGCGACTTCTGCCCCAGAGATTGGACAGTCCGTCCCCAGGTCTCCCAGCTCTGGTTCCTCATAGGAATGCGTGTCGGTGGGATTGAGGAGCTCCTCAAAGTATTCCTTCCACCGCCCGACTATAGCCCCAGTTGACGTCAGCAGCTCCCCGTCCCCACTGTAAACAGTGTGAGCGAGTTGCCGCCTTCCTCCCCTGAGGCGCCGGATGGTTTGCCAGAACCTTTTTGGAGCCGACCGATAGTCTTTCTCCATGGTCTCGCCGAACTCCTCCCACGCTCGAGATTTTGCCTCGGAAACTGCCACTGCTGCACCCCGCTTGGCCCTCCGATACCCATCAGCTGCCTCTGGAGACCCACAGACTAGCCACGCCTTGTAGGCCTCCTTCTTCAGCCTGACGGCTCCCCTAACCTCTGGTGTCCACCAGCGGGTACGGGGGTTACGGCCACGATTGGCACCGGCTACCTTGCGACCACAGCTAGCAACATCTGCCACAACAATCGCAGAGCGGAACAAGGCCCATTCGGACTCAATGTCCCCCACTACTCTCGGGACGCGGTCGAAGCTCTGCCGGAGGTGGGAGTTGAAGACCATCTTGACAGGCTCTTCTGCCAGGCGTTCCCAGCAGACCCTCACTATACGTTTGGGTCTACCAGGTCTGCGTAGCATCTTCCCCTGCCATCTGATCCAACTCACCACCAGGTGGTGATCAGTTGACAGCTCCGCTCCTCTCTTCACTCGAGTGTCCAAAACATACGGTCTCAGGTCAGATGATACAACTATAAAGTCAATCATCGACCTGTAACCTAGGCTGCCCTGGTACCAGGTGTACCGGTGGGCATCCTTATGTTCGAACATGGTGTTCGTTATGGCCAAACTGCGACTTGCACAGAAGTCCAAAAACAGAACACCACTCGAGTTCAGATTGGGCGGGCCGTTCCTCCCAATCACGCCCCTCCAGGTCACGCTGTCATTGCCCACGTGAGCGTTGAAGTCTCCCAGCAGGACTATGGAGTCCCCAGTAGGAGCGCTATCCAGCACTCGTCCCAGGGACTCCAAAAAGGGTGGGTACTCTGAGCTGCTATTTGGTGCATAAGCACAAACAACAGTCAGGACCCGTTCCCCAACCCGAAGGCGCAGGGAAGCTGCCCTTTCGTCCCCCGGAGAAAACCCCAACATACAGGCAGAGAGTCTTGGGGCTAACAGAAAGCCCACCCCAGCCCTCCGCCTCTCACCCGGAGCAACTCCAGCATAGAAGAGAGTCCAACCCCTCTCAAGGACTCGGGTTCCAGAGCCAACGCTATGTGTCGAGGTGAGCCCGACTATATCTAGCCGGTATCGCTCAGCCTCTTCCACAAGCTCCAGCTCCTTCCCCGCCAGAGAGGTGACGTTCCATGTCCCAATAGCCAGTTTTTGTGTCCGGGGATCGGACCGCCAAAGCTCCCGCCTCGGTCTGCCATCCGATCCACATTGCACCGGACCCTTCATGTTCCTCCTGCAGGTGGTGGGCCCACAGGTGGATGAGCCCATGTATCCAGTTCGGGCTGGGCCCGGCCGGGCCCCATGGGCGAAAGCCCGGCCACCAGGCGCTCGCTCACGGGCCCCAACCCCAGGCCTGGCTCCAGGGTGGGACCCCGGTAACCCTCCGGGCCGGGTACACTGGCTCGATGATTGTACTTGCATGAAGAGTCTTTTGAACCGCACTTTGTCTCACCCCTCACCTAGGACCAATTTGCCATGGGTGACCCTACCAGGGACACAAGTGCCCCAGACAACATAGCTCCTAGGATCATTAGGGCACTCAAACTCCTCCACCACGATAAGGTGACGGTTCACGGAGGAGTTAAAGATGTGTAGTGGTAATAAGTGGTCGTTTTGCCACATATAGTGTATATAAACGCTGTGTTTATTACTCACCTTCTACTAATTCACGTACGGCCACCGAGGAATTAAACGGGAGTCTGTGTGCTCCGGAAACCTGGGTTTGAACAGCTGTTGTGATAAAAGCAGGGAATTCTAGGTCCTGTTTAATCGCAGTGAGTAATTATGTACCTGTTATTTGACGAATGGAAGCTGAGTCAGGAATAAATATATTCAATATTTATTATAAAAGCTGACGAACATTTGTAAACAGATTAGCATTCGAGGTAGCAAGTTGATAGGCATTCACTAAATGATAGATGTTATTAAATTGACCTTCTGAGTTTAGAACTTGAGTCTCGTGTGATATTAAGACTAAGGAGTTAGCTTAAGGGTTTAGTTATCAGGAATAAGTTGGAGAGGTTACTTGGATGAGCGACCTAGTGTTATAGGGTTAGCTTTATCAAGTAGCCTGCTTTACCAGTTCATGGAGGATTACTGGACCTTGTTCCTGGATCGTTTCCGGCAGATGGAGGTCGACGAGAAAGCGGAGCTCCCTCTCGGTCGATCTGGGCCTGACAGGTGTGTTGGAACCCGCCTGGGCAAGCGGAGGCGTCCGTGGATACAGAGTCAGAGGAATCCATGGCTCGTGAGCTGGTAGCGGGCTGCCTTACCCATTCTGGTTGGATTAGAGAGGCAGCTGATGGTGCCTGCTCTCAGGGGTAAGCAGCTTCTTCGACTGCGACGGGGCTGGACCCGTTACCGGTTGCAGTCGGCATCGATAACCCACCGTGTAGCGAGTTGACGGTGGGAAGTGTTGTCTCCTCTGAGGCGAGAGAAGAACTGAGTTCTTCTCTGAGAGGCAAACAGCTGAGAGCTGTCAGTGTACGTGGACCAATCAGGGGACTCTAACAAGACACGTGACTCAGGCTCTAAAGGCAGACGTCACCTCCTGTGTGAGGTGGAAACAGACTACTTATTTATCTTTAGCAAAGTAGAAATAAGTAGTAATACTGATTTAACCTTTAGCAAAGTATCAATAATACTGAAGCTGGATCAAACATTCACAATGCTGTAAGAGAAAGTGCATTAATCATTTAAGACATTTCTGTAACAGATTAAAGTGTCATTTTTAGGAGGAGACACCTAAAGTCTTTATTATTATTATTATTAAAGTCCGGTGGCTTCTTCCGATACGACCGTGACCTTGGAGGAATGTTGATTCAGGTTAAAACATAATAAAAGAGTCATTATAATCCGAGTTATTGGGAAGAAGATGGATTATTATTTAGATGATCACGTAGGTCAGAGATCAGAGGTCAAGAGCGTATATTGATCACGCTACAGATGTTATCAATTCCTTAAGGTACAGTCGGTGAATTTCCATCTTTGTTGATTTCCAAAGCCTCTCAGCTTTACGGCATGTCCTTCTGAGATTATAAATATGTTCATTCATCCAGGGACTGTTCCTTCTATGAGATACTGTTTGTTTAACTGGAGCTACTTTATCTAAGATAGTAGAACACTGCTGATTAAATGACTGGATGAAGGAGTTTGCATCTTCACCATGAACTAAGTTTCTATCAAACATTACAGAAAAACCATCAGCTGCTGACTGATTAATGATGCGTCTTTCTGAACTCAGTTTGTGAGGGACAGGATCAAGGTTAGACTGAATCTTAAAGAAAACACAGCTGTGGTCACTCACATGAACCTCCTCAACATGTAACTGGCTGATGTTTAGACCCAGAGAGAAGACTAGATCCAAAGTGTGACCCATATTATGGGTTGGTCCTGTTCTGTACATTTTATTTGTAGAACTTGACTTTAACCTTTTTTTACTCATATTTTTGTGCTTCAGGTCCAGCTCGAACCACCAGCTATAACCACTATAGACCTAAACTCACCTGTGAGAATGTAGTCATAGTGGTTCACTTTATTGAGCTTGATGCCTTCGTACAACACATTCAGCTCCTCAGCGGTCAGTACTTGTCCCTTCCAGTGGGCATATCCTGAGAAGGATACATAAATAATAATGAGACATCCTGTGACTGTATTACTGACTGGATTTGATATTTAAAAAAAACATTCTGCAGCAGGAAATCATTTGAACATAATTTGATGATTCACATTTAAAAAAACAAAAGTGGATGGTCTCATCTTTGCTCTCCCTGTCCAGTCTAGTCCCCTCCCACCCCTCAGCTTTTTTTTTTCCTCAATATTTGGGGCCAAGATGGGGCCTCCACACTGCCTGAATGGGAACTTTGTATCCTGGTTTCCAGCTCCCTCCTCTTTTGTCTCCTTCTCAACCTTAACCTCAAATAAACCCATAGAAAGCTGCTCTGACTGCAAATAACTGGAAAGAAAACGGACAAACACAAAGACACGATTTAGTAGACTGGAGGACAGAGTTGAAACAAAGTCCAATTTTGACCCCGAGTCAGTGAATGCAGCTCGAGAGAAGAAGATCATGTACTGTGATGTGTACTCTACGGCTGCCTCCTGTTACAGTAAACACTTAAAAACTATTAACCAGTAGAGACTTGGACTAAAACTATTTACTCTGAAAAGTGACAAAGGGCTGATGTTGATATTAATTCAAGTGATTTCATTGTAAACATCTCAGACTCCTGCAGAGGAAACAAATTCTTCACATACTTCAGCGCATAAACCCCAGATAATAATCCTATCATCTCAGCGTGTGTCCTGAGCCCTTTGAGTTTCACAGAGCTATTGTTTTCCTCAGTGAGCAACGCTTTTACCTTTGATACCAGATATCTATAGAAAACGACAGGCCACATTTTGTTCCTCATATGTAATAACATTGTTTTTTTTAATCTCTTTTAGAAAAGTTTTATTAGTTCATTTTTATCTCCCTTCATTCTCAGTGTTTTTATGCTTGAAACAAATCAAATCAGAAATTGTTTAGAGACTTTAAAACAAGCAATGAGTCATTCTTTAACAGCTGCTTATCTGATTTCAAACCAAGCAGGAATGGTTCTGCATCAGAGCGTTCATAAAACCAGTTTGTTCATTAAAAAAATAACAAAAGGAGCAACTTTATTTAGGCTGACTGGATTACTCCCTGTTCTCAACAATAAAACAAACTAAATAAAACTGGACAGAGAATATTTTAATAGACATTAACAAGCCAACCTTTAGCAGGAATTATGACTAAAAAACACAAATTTATTAAATGATTTAACTATAAAAAAAACTCAAAATGAGATTCACCAAGCCTTTAGCTGAGTTAACCAGTTAATATGTGATGTCTGTTTGGACCCAAGTCCAGACTACCACAAGTTCAATAATTTATGATCTTTAATATGTGCCTTTAAATGCAAGAACTGTAATCCATTTATATTCTAATTCTTTGTCAAAATGTTCAGTTATTTGAGGCTTTTCTCCTTGATATAAATCCCTACCAGGTTAAAAACACAGCTCAGAATAATAGGAACATTTTGTAAACTTATTCCTGATTAGATTTTATTAAAGGGAGTTTTATATTTTAAACAAAAACAGATACTTCTCTGCAGCAGCAACATGTGAAGGGTTCTCAACAGAGGTGAGGACTGGGAAAATAATAAATTATTTAAAGTAACCGTGTACAGTTTACTCTTTAAATCATACAACAGTCTGATGGGTTGTGGAAGAGTCACCTACTTCTTGTGAGCCAAACCTGAGAAGGAGGTGTTATTTCTTTTTAGAAAAAAACTCCACTTCTCTCAACCTCAAAACTTGTATTTCACAAAGGTAGATAATAGTTGCATTGCATTACTAACAAGGCAAAGTAAAAATTAACTCTGTGCATCACACCTTTGCTCAAATGACTCATATCTCATAAAATGTAAAGAAAAATGTCCTTGTGCAAATTTATGCAGCAGTTTTTCTGAACACATTATGTTTAGGGTGGTTGGTCCTGTATGTCTGTTCAGTTTTACAGTTGTCTGAATCACATTTTTGGCTCAGTCAACAACTTGATTTCTGGGAAATTAGTGGGCAGCGGTCCAAGACAGCTGGGTGGGATTATAGAGTTAGTCCAGGTTGAGGAGGAAATATTTATCAAATATGTTTTTGTGAATATTTTTGCAAAAGTACAGTTTCTAAGTGTTCGTTTGCGGACGTTAAATATTACAAAGTATTTTGAAATACGTTTTAGTCCAATTCAGTGTCTGGAGAGATTTTTTTAGAAACTTTGCATCAACTTTCAGTCTTTTTATGAAGGCAAAAATACAAAACAGAACAAAGGACAAAGCCAACCTGTGTGATTGGAAAACTGCACAGAGTTGATGGAGTCCACTTCAAAGCCCAGCACCTGGGAAAACAGAAACCAGGCAGCTGTGAAAATAGAGAACAATTAGTTCTCTACAGCATCAGATCTGAATAGGCCTCTAGGTTTCACTGCACAGTGGGAACCGCATGGGAGGGATGGAATAGTATAAGTGATTCCCAATAAGCTATTATCCAAAAACAAAGCATAGAGATGGATTATATTTCCCTAATAAAATAAAACAATCATATACTGTTCATATTCTGGATATTTTAGGACTTGTCAATTCTTATTTTGTCCTAGAAATTACTACTCTTTAGCCAGGCTTCTAGAAGGCAAATATTACTGTAATTTAATGTTTTAAATTTTTTTATTTAGTTTAAAATGATTCAACTAGAGTTGTATCATCCTTTCAAGTTCAATACATGCATCCAGCTGTGATTTCACCAATAAAAACAAAGCTTTTAGGGTGTATTCAATGTCCAGAAACACTGGTTTATTTGAATATAACTTTTCTATCAATGTGAAAAAATAACACCTACTTTGACTCGTTATTGGTCATGATCCACATTTATAACTACAAGCAGCATTTCAGCAGCAACCAAACTTTAAAATCGTTCCTGTTTATTAATAAAAACTAGCATCTACATAACGGATCATGTCGGTTTTAATGTCATGTATAGTACTGTATGACAACACACTGTACATGTTTTAAACTGGGTTGTTCAGCTAAGTGGTGTAACTGTAAATATGGAGATAATGGCCTGTAACGGTACAGAAATTAGTTGCTGATTTCACGTTTAAGCGCATTAGGGTCGTCTCTAGAAATAAGGAAGTCGCCTCCTGGAGCAAAAAGAGCCTTTTATTAGTTTGTTTTTTCACCTGTCATTACACAAGACTGAGCCACTGTAAACTAGCAGCGTGAGCATAAGATGTACGGTATTTGTACTCACCTGCAGGGGAAATGTTGCCGACTTGTTCCCGACGTATCCCCTGACAACATGACTCTGAACAGACAACACACGGCACTCCATTACCGCTGTTCAACAGAGACTGCCGACGGAATTTAACCAACCACCAGCATTAAAACCCAGAACACGCTCTCACAAACTTAATGAATGAAGGGTAAGTTCTGCTTTGAAGGGCACAAGCCTCACTGCTGGCTGGAACATTTACAGCCTTTTTCTGCAGGCAGCTGAAAGGACAGCTAAATGGTGCGTTCGATGAATATAAAGAAAAGTGGGAGATACGAGCTTCCCACCAGAGAATTTTGTTTCAGTTGACATTGGACGTGTTTACTTTAAATTGGATGCATACAATTCAGCCGTACATTGTATAAACGCATTATTGATTTTAATTTAATTAATTTAAAGGTAGTATTTTATAGAAAGTCACAAATATTTAATGTAAACCTTGCAAACATTTGAACAAAAAAATGCTAGAATGGACTATTTGGTATAAAATATGGCAATGTGGCACCTTCTTGCAGATGTGGGAAAGTTTACTAAGGTGTGGCAGTTATTTTCGAAATACTGTTAAATAAAATAAATACTGTTGAAATTTGAAGTTGACAGCTGTGTTCTGTAGATGGATGCTACGATGCCCAATTAAAATCTTGCTATGAAGTATAAATGCTGTTTTATAAATTAAAATAAAACAACAAATTAATCATCCTTAAATCACTTTGATATTTAAACATTCATCCAATAACTCTTATGTACTCACACTCCTATTCAGAGGGTATTTTTATGACTCTAAACTGTTTATTCCTAGAAGCAACTTTACACTAAATTAACATTTAGAAGATCTTCTGAAAAATGAATGCTTTGGGTGTTACAGCTGGATTTATTACACTATGCAATGTGCAGGAAAAGCAGTTAATTATAATAAACTTTTGTACATGCTCACTTTGCACAAAAACTATTAGGCATTCTCTGTTCAATAAATTGTTAACATCCTTTAATCACATTCCAGCAGGTGGAGCAGCAGCCGTGTGTCTGGAGCCTGTAGTTCGTAAGAAGCAGCCTCCACCATCTCCCCCCCCCCCCCCCCCCCCCCCCCCCC
>SSNR01000074.1:1646369-1671351 GCA_006937965.1 Callopanchax toddi
CCCCCCCCCCCCCCCCGGACCTCAACTTCTACTGCCCGACGCAAAACACTGAAGAAAGCTGTGCGTCGACACTCCGCTGGACCTCCTGCCCTGGCTCAGGAGCAGGGCCCCTCCACCTCCAGCCCTTCAGTTCCTCGGCCCCGCAGGATCACAAACCCAAGATCAAACCCAGAACCCTCTTCGCCTCGTCCACTGTTCTCCCCAACCACTCTGCTGGTTGGTGACTCAATAATCAGGAACGTCCGCTTCTTCAATGTCATCACAAAGTGTTTTCCATCGGCCACCGTTCAAGATATTCTGGAGAAACTTCCAAGTCTGCTGTGCTCCGTCCCGACTTCAGTCAGAAGAGTGATCATTCATGTTGGATCCAACGATGTCTCCCGTCCGCAGTCTGTTGTCACATTACAGCATTTTTACCAGCTGCTGGAAATCCAGAAGAGCAGTGGAATGTCTGTCTTCATCTCTGGCCCGATTCTCACAGTTTCTCGTGGAGATGAAAGTTTCAGCCGTCTCCTCTCTCTCCACACCTGGCTTCAGTCTGCCTGCAGGTCCCTCAATATTGGCTATATCGACAACTTTAATCTGTTTTGGAAGCGTTTTTCCTTTTTTAGGCGAGATGGTGTTCACCCAAACCGACTTGGCTCACGCATGCTGACCGCTAACATCAAGTACGCTGTGCAGTCCTATAGATGTATATCTATGGTGGACTCCTCTACACAGACATGACTGTTTACATCCGAGTCATCTACACCTTCTGCAGCCTTCGGTCTCACCACCACTCCAAACGCTGTTGCCCCCTACAGTCCTCCACAAATTCAACCATCATCTATGTCTCTTCCCAGAGTCTCTGTCCCCACAGTTTCCTCCTCGGCTCTCAAACCAGAACATTTTCCTATTCCAGTCCATTTATCGACCCGCTGCCCTAATCACTCTGATCAGAGAGCCCGGGAACTCAACAGGTGCTTACGACCCGTCCATCTCCAAGTAACAAAGAAGAAAAATGACCTGCATCCTTCAGTTCAGTGTGCCCTGTTAAATGCCCGATCCATTTCTAACAAATCCTTTATCTTAAATGACCTCTTTACCCAGCAGTGCCTAGACTTCTTTTTTCTAGTTGAAACATGTGAACAAGATGGTAACTTTGTCCATTCTAATGAAATCTGTCCTCCAGGTTGCTCTGTGTTTACCACACCACGCCCCTCACGCCGTGGTGGAGGTCTCGCTGTGGTCTTTAAGGACAAACATGCCTGTAGTCTAATCAACAGTGGCTGTTTCACTACTTTTGAATGTCAGATCATCAAAGTAGGGTTACAAGAAGTATTTCACTGTGTTTTAATTTACCGACCTCCTGGACCAGCTGGCCCTTTTCTCTCTGAATTTTCAGATTTCTTATCATCCATGATTAAGATGGAAAAGGTTTTAATTCTGGGTGACTTTAACTTCCACATTGATAACCCTGAGTGTAACACAGCAGCTGATTTCTTATCCATCACTGATTCTTTTAACTTTGTACAGCATGTATCAGGACCAACCCATAATATGGGTCACACTTTGGATCTAGTCTTCTCTCTGGGTCTAAACATCAATCAGCTACATGTTGAAGAGGTTCATGTGAGTGACCACAGCTGTGTTTTCTTTAAGATTCAGTCTAACGTTGATCCTGTCCCTCACAAACTGAGTTCAGAAAGACGCATCATTAATCAGTCAGCAGTTGATGGTTTTTCTGTAATGTTTGATAGAAACTTAGTTCATGGTGAAGATGCAAAGTCCTTCATCCAGTCATTTAATCAGTGTTCTACTATCTTAGATAAAGTAGCTCCAGTTAAACAAACAGTATCTCATAGAAGGAACAGTCCCTGGATGAATGAACATATTTATAATCTCAGAAGGACATGCCGTAAAGCTGAGAGGCTTTGGAAGAATGAAACAATCTTCAAGCCCAGTTGATATTCTCCCAACCTCTTTGCTTCTTAAAGCTTTTGACCTAGTTGGCCCATGCATTGTTGATTTTATTAATCTATCCCTCCAAACCGGCTCTGTCCCCTCCATCTTTAAACACGCTGTTATTGAACCCATCCTTAAAAAACCCAGTCTGGACTCCTCTCAGCCAAATAACTACAGGCCCATTTCCAAACTGAGCTATATCTCTAAACTCTTAGAAAGAGTTGTGGCTGATCAGCTGGTCTCTTATCTGGAACAACACAACCTTTTTGATAAATTCCAATCTGGTTTCCGTAAAAAACATTCAACAGAAACAGCTTTACTCAAAGTATCCAGTGACATCATGATGGCAGCAGACTCCGGGGAGTTTACAGTCTTAGTTCTGTTGGACCTTTCTGTTGATCACAGCACCTTAATGAACAGACTCTGTGACTTGGTGGGGATCTCTGGAACAGTTTTAGACTGGTTCAGATCGTACCTCTCAAACAGAAGTTTCAGTGTCCATATAAACAACATCATGTCAGATACTACAGATCTGTTCTGTGGGGTACCCCAAGGCTCTATTCTGGGTCCACTCCTGTTTTTACTATATATCCATCCTCTTGGACAGATCATTAGTAGATGTCACAATGTCTCCTACCACCTTTATGCAGATGACATTCAGCTGTACTGCTCCTTCAAGGACTCAGAGTTCTACAAACTGTCTGAACTACTGGAGTGTCTGTCAGCTATTACTAACTGGTTAGAAAATAACTTCCTTCAGTTAAACCCTGAAAAGACTGAATGTCTGATTGTTGCCCCTGATAGGATGGTCCCTCTGATCAGTCAACATATTGGACATTTAAGTTCTGCTGTAAAGTCAAACCTGAGGAATCTGGGTGTTATTTTCGACCAATCAATGTCTCTTGAAGGTCACTCAAAACAGCTGGTCAGAAACTGTTTTTATCATCTGAGAAATATTTCCAAACTGAGAAAGTTGTTGTCAAAACCTGAACTGGAAATGGTTCTTCATGCTTTTATCTCCTCCCGTCTAGATTACTGTAACACACTTTTCACATGTTTGAACCAAAAAGCCCTTTATGGCCTTCAGCTGGTCCAGAACTCTGCAGCGAGGTTCCTCACTGGAGCAAACAGAAAAGATCACATCACTCCTATTCTGAGGTCTCTGCACTGGTTACCTGTTAAATGTAGAGTTCATTTTAAATCCTGACTCTAACTTTCAGGGCCCTACATGGTCAAGCTCCTGTTTATGTTACTGACCTGATAAAGCCGTACGCTCCAACCCGAGCTCTCAGGTCCACAGACCAGAATCTCCTAACAGTTCCAAGGACCAGATTTAAAAGTCGAGGTGATCGCTCCTTCCAGTCTGTTGCACCGCGACTTTGGAATGACCTTCCTTTAGTTTTACGCTGTATAGACAGTCTGGACTCCTTTAAAAAGCAGTTGAAGACCCAATTATTCAAAACTGCTTTTAAATAACTCTTTTGTGTCCTCTTGTTGTTGTTTAATGATTTTGATTTGTAACGATATTTTGTTTGTTTTATTAATTTTATTTGTTTTATCATGTTTGATTCTGTTTTCTGTGAAGCACTTTGTGATTTTTTTCTGTGAAAGGTGCTATATAAATAAACTTTACTTACTTACTACTTACTTACTTACTTCCTAATTTGTAAGGATATATAGAACCTATAAAATGTAAACAGAATGTTTTACTTTCATCACTTGAAAGTATTTTTATTGATAATAAAACATAACCATCTTCATTGTAGGTACCACTAGAGGGCGTTAACATGACATTCACTGCACAGATACATTAAAATTCAAATAATAAAAATAATGTGCTGGGATGTTTAAATATAAATATATTATATTTATACTGGAGCATTTGAAAAGGTTTAGTCATGACATGGAATGAAGAAGCGTGTTTAACTCAAACAAACTTATCTTTGCAGAACAAAATGAGTTTCCTTTGTAAAGTGGGTCATTGTCTACTATTTAAACATTTAAGCGCGCATCTGGGAATTGACATGATGAGAGAAAAGTGCTCCATAAGCTTTCTCACCTTTCACAAAGCATGCCAGTCTTTTGAACTTGCTTAAAGGGCCAGCACACCCTTCATTCAACACAAACTGGGCATGAAAAAGAAGTAATCTAATGACCTGAAAACCAGACGAGAATTGCTCTAATTCTGCATGGGGGCTCAGGGAGAGAATGGAGGTCTCGGTATGAAGTGTGGGTGAGAGGATTTAAGGGGATGCAGCTGAAGCGTCGACTGAACAGAACACAAAGCATACTGCCTCTGACACCTGGGTGAGAAGCACAAGAGGCCACACAGAGAAGAGCACGAACCAGGTGGATGAGCTGAAAGCTAATCATCAGTAACATGCCCACGGGGCACCTGCAGAGTAAAACTTCTGAAACTGGCTGACTATCTACTTTCACATCAGCTCATTAATAATACTGTCAGCTGTGAGCCAGTAACTGATGTGTGTCTGTGCAGTATTGTCTTTAGGTCTGGACAAACCTTAGAATATAGTACAGCTTGGGAAAATTTAATTAAGTTATGTTACAGATAGTTTGATAGTATAAGATACTAAATTATAAAAGATATCAGTTATGAGGCATGAAATAAAGTTAGAAACCCCCCAAAATATATATATTATAGGATCGTGCATCACAGTTGGAGAGGATTTGAGGATTGTGTTATGACGACAGTAATAATCCAGTGTTCAGCAGTTATTGAGAGGTTATTACAGCCATGACTTAGTGTACCATTTATGATAGACCTCTTTACTCAATAAAATGTTCTTGTGTTGGAGCAGAAAGTAATAGAGGTGCATGAGATGCAGGTAAGAAATAAGTAAGAAAGGAAATGTTGGGGAATAAATTCTTATCACAAAGTTTCACATTTAGATTTAAACAAAATCACTGCTCTTTAAATAACTGGTGATTTAAAAAAACAGTAAAATAAATTGATGAAAACATGACAAAAATTAAAGCTAATATTTAGTCTTCAGTTACTTTAAAATGTGTTTTTAAACTCCTATCAAACATATTCCTTCCGTTTTGCTCTATTATTAGATGTAATAGCAGAGATGAGAGAAAATATGCCTTTAAGAAAATGTTAATTGCATATTAATTCTAAATGTTTGGGTATATTTAACATTTTTTGCACAGCATTTTGCAAAAATAAACAAAAACAAACCAGACTTCAACTTGGAGGCAACACAATGAAGAATCATTTGTTTTTTACATATAATGAATTTTAGGTCCATGTCAATTACCTTGTGCTTAAGTTAATTGGTATCTGTTGCATTTAAACGTTTCCATATAAAATAAGACTGAAATGAATGACAAAACTAAAACAGCTTATAGAGTGTATTAAGGTCATTTGCATTCGGATAAGATAAACAGTATTTATTTAAGTTTTGTATCGATAAATGAAAAGTTAAAACACGTTAGCTCCTGTTTAATTGCTTAACTCAGAGGTTTCGTGGGGACAGACTAATACCTGGAGCACCCCAACAGGCCGTAGCTCTCCGGGTCATTACCTGCCGACAATCCGCTAGTCGGCTCTTGTCGCCGGATATCCCTCCGCCCCGTGTAGCGGGTCCGTGTCGCTCCGCCTCGGATGCTAACAGCAGGCGGGGAGGAGCCAGGTAGCCGCCAGACTGACACGTAACAGTGCTGCGTAAAATTTAAGGAAGAAGCTGCATCTTTTTTCTAAATTGACTTCGGATCACAACCTCCTCTCGTCACACTTGATGAATAGTCGAGCCGTAGCGTCCCAGAAGCCCGTTTGAGCGCCTCGGAAGCGACCAAAGCGGGACCGTTAGACGGGGAGAGCCGACGCTTAAAATGAGATTTTCAGTGTTTATTTCTGTCCTGCGGTCGCTCGGCCCGGTGGTAATCGGCATTTCTTTGGGCTTCACGTTGAGTTTATTGAGCGTTAGCTGGACGGAAGAAGCGTGTCCTCTTGAGAGCAAGGAAGGTGAGGATGTGACTTCAGGTCAGGATGGACTGCTCAAAGGAGCCCGAAAGCCGAACTCTGTCTCGGCTGTGAACGATGCGGAGTCCGAAGAGGATTTTGAACCAAGAATAGTCCCTTACAAACAAGTCCAGCCTGCTGCTCCAAAGAAAGTTTTCAGGTAAATTCGGGGCAGCTGTTCACTGTAACTTTGGGCTACAATAATCATTGGAGTTTATAATAAAGTTACCACCGTTATACTTTAAATTTCACACTTAGGATCATAAATGACGACTGATCAATGAGTATAAACTCCACATAATATCAGTCACGGGTTTAATTGTAATTATAAACATGTAATAAAACCAACTAATAGTTGACCTCATCATATTTTCCCAAATCTCATTCACACAGGAAATATGTGATTCAAACTTACTCACCCCCCCTGCTGTGTTCTGCTTACTAACACTGATCAGACTAGAACTGAGGCTGGACTGTATGCCTTCATGCTGAAAGACGTCTAACTTACATTTTCTTCAAATGCAGGCAAACATTTCCAAGAATCTGTGGATAGAGACCCTGTTTAAATGTTGCACAAGTGGCTGAATTTCATTTCAGTTCCTCAAAATATCATTTTTACCGAGAAACAGATGAAAAACTTTTCACAGGCAGACTGAACGTCAAAACTTGGTGAAAAAGGAGCATTTTTATTACATAGAGACACATGTTTACATTTCTGGGTTTGCATAATCAACAACTTTCTGTAGAAGACAAAGAAAAAAACTGTAAAGGAATCTGTAAATATTCTTGACTTTCACTTGTTGCTGGCTACACTTGTTTCACAGATTATTTGTCAAAAAAGGTGTGTCTCTATAATGGGCCATTATTGAAGCCATGGGAGGTATAACAAGGAAATAAAAGCTAGGCTAAGCCGTGGGCAGTGATGAGTTGATATGCAGGTTTAAACATGTTTAATATTCCAAAGAGACAAAGTTTGTCATTTCCCTTGTGTACTCCTGTGTCTCTGGTTGTTAAGGAAACATCAAAGAATTAAATGGAAATTTGTAGTTTGTTTTACAGGCTTTTTAATTAAATTTAAGGACAAGAAGTAATAAATCAAAGCAGTCTAATGTATTTTTATGTAATATAGAAACGTTTGACACTGTCTGACGTCTTTTCCAGGGCTAAATACATAAGCACGGAGTTGGGGATGCGAGAGCGTCTGTTCGTTGGCGTTCTAACGTCCAAAAGCACCATCGGCACTCTGGGTGTAGCTGTGAATCGTACCATAAGCCATCACTTCGACACCGTGGTTTTCTTCACTGGCACACACAACCGCAAAGTCCCTCATGGCATGTTTGTGGTTTCCCACGGTGACGAGCGACTGATATGGAACATGTTTCAGACCATCAGATACATTTTTGATCACTACATCAACGAGTACGACTGGTTCTACTTTGTCCAAGATGATGCCTACACCGAAGCGGACAGGATCAAAACCCTGGTGGAGCACCTGAGTATGGATCGAGAGCTTTACCTGGGCAAGCCCGAGGAGTTCATCGGTGGGGAGATGGAAGGGAAGTACTGCTACGGAGGGTTTGGGTACCTTCTGTCCCGCAGCTTACTTATACGACTTCAGCCCTTCCTGGAAAACTGCAGGAACGACATCCTGAGCTCCAGGCCGGATGAGTGGCTCGGGAGATGCATCATTGATTACACCAGCACTAATTGTGTCCGTGAATTTGCGGTAGGTCGACTGCATTCTTGAAAGAGATTCACGATTACCCTCAGTCGCCTTTCTTTTAAGCAGCACATACTGCAACGAATGTAAATGTTTAAAATGGTTTCTTGGAACCTAAATGTTCCAAGCTGAGGGAGGGCAATGAAAGGAAGCAGTTATACTGTCTGAATGGGCCATAAAGAAGAAGTGCTTGAAGACTGTGATTCAGAACAGCTGTGTGATAGGCTACATCAGGGGTTCTCCTCTTGTGCAGAAAAACTGTGTCCTAAAAAATCGTTCGTTGCCTCGAGGGCGACACTTAAAACTGACAGACTGCTATATAGTACTGTAATTACCATGTTGGCAAAGAGATGGCCGTCATATTACAGAGTAGAGGACTAATACCCGTTAACTTTCCACAGCACTGGGGGGCAATGCGGAGCAGGTAAACAGGCATGGAGGGCAGATCTTAGAGTTCAGCTTAGGTTCAATTGGTGTGAAAATCCCCTGTGGGTCAACATGCTCTGCTCCTATAATGTCATTAGTATTTAAGGTCAAACTAGCTTTGCCCTACCACCTGCAGGCACACTTTTTCTTCATAATTCTTAGGGTTTTTTTTATATTTTGCTTTCTAAAAACTTGAAAATAAATTGCTATAAAAACAGTAGGATTTTTTAATATGCGGTGTATATGCAAGCCTAGAGTTTGTTGTTGATTCATTAGATGTTTTAATGTCTGGTGCTTCCAAATATTTTCTTCCTTGGCTTCGACCCAGAGCAGTAAGCCATCTTGTTGCACAACTGAGAGTTAGTTACTGGGCTATCTGAAGTGCCCCGAGCCAGAGGAGCTTCAGTAGAGTCACTCAGATAAAGGAGAGGAGCAGGGGGAAGTTAACAGGCCTGAAATGGTAAAGAAAACACAGAGTCAGACAACATTTTCTCCTTTCAAAAGAGAACATTGATACCAATTAGGCACGGACAATGCTTCTCTAAGTGTACAACTACAAGCTGTAAGCTGTTGGCAAACATTTACAACAGAGAGGCCTCAGTGTCTCTATTCTTTGTTCTTTTAATAGCTTCATCAGACTGGGTTCACTTTTTAAATTGCTCACGTTCTTTAGATGGTGACTGTGTTCTGTTGCTAGTGTCCGCCAATTCATCTAGTTTGTGGTGAGGATGAACCTGAATGTAATGTGTGTTTGAGGGGAAGTAAAGCTGCAGAACAACTGAGCTTGAAATAACATCTGGCATGTTTCTTCCATGGCATCACATCTCATGAAAAGCCCTCTGTTTTCTTTTCAGGGACTCGAGTACCACCATTATGAGCTCGGAAAAAACTCGGATCCCAGTAAAGAACAAAATGAACAGTTTAAAAAAGCTCTGACTGTTCATCCGGTGTCTGACCCCGAGCAAATGTACCGGCTGCACAGACACTTCTCCGAGATTGAACTCCAAAAGACCTACAATGAGATTGCTAAGCTGCAGGTAAGCAGATTGCCAAGAGTCACGAATCACCTCTGGGTCAGTCAGAACAAGTATCCGGATTTCTCTTGTCTTACTTGTGTTATTCTGCTGGAAAAGCATTATTTTATAGTAGTAGTTTTAGAATGAAGAAGGTGTGATTTTAAACACTTCTTATGTTTTCACAGGCAGAGATAAAGAATGTCAGCGTGCTTGCTTTCGAAGGCAATCGAAGCGCCCAGTGGCCAGTGGGGGTCAACCCTCCTTTTGAGCCTAATTCCCGGTTTGAAGTTCTGAAGTGGGAATACTTCACAGAAGAGGAGATTTATTCCTGCATCGATGATTCTCAGAAGTGTGAGCTGCGTGGCATTGATAAGATGGACGTAGCAGACGTCATCGCCACCGCCATAGAGCAGCTCAACAAAAAGTACATGCCTATCTTACATCTTAAGAAGCAGCAGCTGATTAATGGTTACAGACGCTTCGATCCCACCAGGGGCATGGAGTACACCTTAGACCTTCAGCTTGAGGTTGTTAATCAGAAAGGTCACAGTCAGTCCATCACCAAGAGAGTCCACCTGGTGCGACCTTTAAGCCTCATAGAGATCATTCCCATGCCCTATGTCACCGAAGCTACACGGGTTCACATCATTATACCTCTTACTGCAGAAGACCGGAGTTACGTCAACCATTTCCTGGAGTTCTTTGCTTCCAATGCCTTCGAGACCAGTGAAAACGCAGTCCTGACGTTTTTGTTCATTTACGACCCAGAGGAGGCACAGCACGTTAATCACAACGATATTTTCGCCGATGTGAAGAACCAGATCAATGTTTACGAACGAAAATATCCAACAGTGAAAATCCCGTGGATAAGCGTGAAAACAGAAATGCCGTCGCAGATCAAATTCATGGACATCATCTCGAAGAAGCACCCAGTTGACACTTTGTTCTTCTTGGCTGACGTCAACACAAACATCAACGGGGAGTTTCTGAACCGCTGTCGCATGAATTCAATCAACAACTGGCAAGTGTTCTTTCCCATCCATTTCCAGGAGTACAAGTCTGATGTGGCCTATCACAACCAGCCACGGCCAGCCACAGTTGATCTGGTAAAGGACGCGGGACATTTTGACCGCAGGTCATTTGATGAAGCCTGCTTTTACAACTCAGACTACATGGCAACGCGGTCTCGAATGGTGACGGACATCCAAGAGAACGAGGATCTTCTAGAAAGCCTGGATATTTATGACATGTTTGTGAAGTATTCAGGTCTACATGTATTCAGGGCAGTTGAGCCTGCTCTACACCAGCAATACCGCTACCAAAACTGCAATCCAAAACTCAGTGAAGACCTCTATCACAGATGTATTCAGAGCAACATGGAGGGCCTTGGCTCTCGATCCCAGCTTGCTATGCTGCTATTTGAGCAAGAACAAGGAAACAGTACTTGAAATAGCCAGATCAAATCTCCTGCAGTGTGTTTTTAAATGGATGGCGGGAGATGTCGAAGATCTGTTCGGTCAAAAAGGAGCAACAAGCCTACTGCCACTTTTAAAACAAACCATACCTTTTTCCCTGAACGCAGCCCCACATCCAAAGCTGCGGTGACGTCCTCCACCGTTGTGTGCTTTAAGGGCTATGTGGTTTATTGGATGTCTTAGCTAGTTTTGATAAAGGAGTGTTTGACCTTTATGATGAAACAACGTTTGAGTTGCTAAAAAAAACCCAAATGTTTTTGCTATTACTAAATTAAAAATTGCCCCAGGCAATTTTTAACCACTAGAGGGGAGAAACTACGAGGCAGACTTGTTGCTTTGATGGCATTTTAAGGTATTCTCATTCTTTGGTGGGCCAACACTCCTCATTATGGAGCAAACTGTTTTCAGACTGGGACTGGTTTAGGTTTTGTTCATCACCAGGCACTGGTTACAGTGAGGTTAAGAATGTCAGGCAAAGTAGGAAAGACCTTGACTTTGCCACAGCAGAAAAGGGCTACTTATGTGACTCATAGAGACGTTTTTTTGTTGTTTTTTTTTACACAGAATGTATCACTGTTTGGTTCACAAACTGCTGAGTGAAATGTGTTCTTTATAATACGTGAGCGAGTGTGCCGGGTACAGCTGCTCATGATTTGACTGGGATGGGTATTAAAATCAATTACCCACAACAACGAGAGGCTGTGAGTGCTAATAAGCTGTTGTGGGCGTTGGTTTTTACTGGGGTCGCATGTTGCAAGCCTTTGCTTTTAGAGAACATCCTTTGATTTGACATCAGCTGTATTATTAATTGGAGGTTAATTAACGTTGACCTCTAACAGATCGACACGCCTCACCACTATTTGTGTGCCCCCCCCCCCGTCACTCGAGGGCATTCAGCTTTTAAACTTTTGAGACTTAACTGGTTTGAGTACAAAAGTGCATCATGTGCCTTTGACAAAGACTTTTCATATGCTGCCTGTTTATTATTATTATTATTATTTTTACATGAATATTTTTGGTATTTTTACCTAAATGAGTGGGAGAGTTACGTTTTCACTGTGGATGAAGCCTGTTACAGCTGGGAGACTGAAGTGGATCTTGGTTGATTTAATATTTTTTTTATGGCACACTTGGACATATGAACGCAACCATCTGCAGGCTGTAAAAGTGCCTCAAAGCAGGGAGGAGTTCTCTGGAAAGTTGGTTTTCATATGCAATACATGAAGACGTTTAGTGATCACGTTTTTCCCTTGAACCCTTTTACGAGAACATTTACGAGCTTAGGAGCCTTATGACAAATTGTGGGGAAATCACCTTGATATGTGTCTGATACAAGCATTACGTTTATTGTATTTTTTTTTTTTAACTGATTATAATTTAATGACATTAGAAATATTGTATCCGTTCCAAAGTTCTCTAGACGGTTTTGTTAAATGTTACGATGTCACTGTCCTCTTCCAGATGTTGTGAAATGCAGTAGGTCTTTTCTGTTACTGGATGTAGTGGTACTGAACAACGTTTTAAGTTATTAGTAGATTATAATGTGCAATATTACAGATGATTCAGCTGAATAGGCAGCTCTTAGCGGACAGAACTATTACTTTCAAAGACGTTTGCCTCAAGTGCAGCAGTGTGTGTATCACAGTACTGTTCCTGATTCATACCTTCTGTTTGATGCAAAGTGAATACACTGTAATTTCTTCGACAGGCCCTTTTAATGTATTCTGCTCTCACTAGACACTTTTTTTCCTCCTTCCAATTTACTTTGATATACATAAAACCAAGGCTAGTCCTTTTATTTAACTGTAATTGGATTTAATATATGTGTTGGAAACACTACAGCAGCAGTGGTGGTCCCTAAGCAGTGTTTTACTGTATTATATGCCATGTGAACACAGAGCATTGAGGTCAATTTTTGGTAACTTTTTTTTTTAAACGCATCTCTTTTTAAAACACGAGAGCAGGTTGTTTTTTATTGTGACAGTGCACCAGCTAGCCTATTATGAATGTTTTTTTTTTATGTGCATAATTGGAAACTGTGTCTTCCACAAAAAAAAAAAAGAATCACTGTGAAAGAAGGAGGCTGAGATTACAATATGAAGTTACTGAGATGTGTTGTTTTTACCTTCTGTCAACATGAAAGGCCTGAAATTAAGGGAGAAGGCAGAAAAATGATCCTGTTTTGTTTCCACAGCCGACATCGCTGAGCGAAGGCTCGTCCGTATTTTTCCTCTATAATTTATTTATCTGTCAGATCTCCTGAATTACACAGATTCTTAATACTTCTGCACTAACAGAGGCTTTCATGACATTCTTTGTACATTTATAAATATTTTTATAGGCACTCTATTTTTAAAGCATTTCTTTTTTCTTTTTTTTTTTTTAGTTTTTTTTCATAGCAAGTTCTATTTTATTATTATTTTTGTCCAAAATTTGTGTGGAAAAAAGCATATGCTTGATCATATTTTGTATTTTGTGGTCCCAAAATCATGTCATAAGTTGTGTGCATTTCACTCCTAATACAATAATTCACTGCAGAAAGCAGATAATAACCAAGGCTGAAGTTTTTTAATGTCCATGGGTTTACATTGTTTCATGCACATTGGTACTTAAAAAAACCAAAGCGGTACATTTTAGTTAATGCACATGACATGTAACTGAGTGCTGTAATTCTCAATAAACTGTGAATTATTGTAATTTTTTTAAAAATAAAGAATATTTGAGTATATATATTTTGTTATTTGCATCTTTTTAAAATAGGAAAAGACGACGAGCCCCTACATATTCCAGTTTGTCCTTTAGGTGTCAGCAGAAGAGCATGTTTCCTGTCTGCACCGCAGGTTGAAGACCGGTTATTATTAACAGGGAAGCTGAAGACTGCTGCTAAACAACAGGGAGAAATCACATTTCCAGCACAGGGGAAGTCGTTTTTATTCAGACTTGTTCTCAGAAAGACTGCTGTCAACATTCCTGCTCGTGTTAGAGCCGAGGTATTCCTGATGTCTGGGTTGGGTAAAAACAGGGAAAATGTTGTGACCTTAATTACAGCTTTAGTTATTTCGAGGGTCTATATGCACTACCCTTAGGCATGCTGTAAAACCACATAACTACAGAGCAGCTGGGCTTTAATTGTAAGCCATTATTTTGTACTTCGTTTCACGTTCAATCCCAGGACTTTCTCCTCCCTCGTGGGCACGCAGTTGTTTCAAGTCCCAAAGACATTGGCACTATAAAAGTATGATCCTCCCCCCTTCGCTTTTTATTCTGCTTTTTTAAATTTTGTGGTTCACCTTGACAATATTTAAAGCAAAATTACACAATTTAGGAGAAATATGACCTTGTTTTGATTTTACAATTGTCACATTTTAGAATAAAACAAAACTATTATGAATTATTTAATACAAAAATTATTCTGGAAACATTTAAGATATTATATTCACTATAGTTGTAAAAAACAACAAACCCCCCTAAAATGGACTGGGCCCTGGATTTAAAAATGTGCAGGTTTATTTATATAAACTTTAATATTCACTATTTAAGTTATTGTTTATAAAATTATGTCTAACAGAAAAAAAACTCAAGATCACACTTCCACACATGAGCAATTAGTGTTTTTACTAAAATGGTCCATTTCTGTCATACGGGATAAAAAATCTCATCCTGGAATCCTGACAGGACCTTGCATCATCCTCAACCTATATCAGGTCTCAGCTAAGGTAGGCAGAAAAGTCAAATCAAAAACCTCAGATACTTGAAATTTAACACCTCTGTCTAGTGAGATCGTATTAATTTCACATATAATAAAAAAAGCACATACAGGGTTGACTCCAGAGCTATAAAAAGGAAGGTCTCGAGAGCTGTGGAAGATGGGAACGCTGATAAGAAGCTTGAGGAATTCCAGAAATGTGAGCTACACGTCGTCAGGGATGAGAAGTTGTCCCCCACTACGGTCCTGTGGCACGTCACACACACCTATGCTGTAAAATAAGCTCTTTAAAGTTCACCAGTCTGTCTTTTAGAAAGGTTTTGGACACATTATTAGCTGGGTTGTGTTTTAAAGTGCCTCTGATAAAAGGGTTTTCATTGACTCCAGGCTTCACTATTCAAGTAAAACTCTAAAGTGATAATTCAGCCCCGTATTCAGCTCGGCACACCAGCCCCTCTGTGACTTCTCTGAGGATAGCTACAATTATTGATGACAGAGGAGAAGATTGTTATGCATAGCCTGTACAGGATGCCATCAGAGACTGTGATTGGGAACCTTTTGAAAATGTCAAAGTGACACATGATTATGAATATTAAACAGCCATGTATAGCGTGTGATTACTGGGAAGAGGGAGGGGATTTGAGAGATGGAGACGGGATTCTCAATGTGAGCCAGAGAGATTCATAGTAAAACAGCAGCAACAGGATATATCAGTCGAATTAACAGGAAAAAAATAGATGTAGTCATTTATTGACATAAATAGAATATATTTATATATGTTTAGAGTGGATTGTCTGCCACCATGTGACCTTTTTTCATGCTTCGAGTCACTTAGGAATTTAGTTTAGAAAACCTTTATATAAACAGAAATGTCTGTTTGACTCATTCCAATCCAAACGCTTCAGGAAAAGTTCCTCCAGACAGAAATATTTCTTGTGCCTCATATGGTGACAGAACATAGTTCAACATGATGACAACTTTTAATGCTTAAAAACCACATAAATCAATGAAGATGAGTTAAATGGACAATTTGACTTTTACAAAGAGACCCAGTGAGTCTGAAAGCTCTGCTGGTTCTTAATAATGAATAATTATTGCAAAAATAAAATCCCTCAGATTTCCAAGTGTTTTGTCCTTATTTGGGAAAAATGTATCTGGACAAATAATTTGTGCGCTGCAGGAAGTGACAGCAAACACCAAGAACTCCTCAGAAGCAGAGCAAAAAAACCAAAACAAACTAAAGTATATTTAGACTATTTAGAGTGTTAGTCACATGTCTTATAAACTGATGTATCAAGACTTGGAAAAAAAATTCCAAGTCAAATTCCTTAAAAGCCCCCAGTCATTTAAATCTAAGTGTTTTTCTTCTAAAAGGCCAAACGTGACTCATTTGACCTTGTGATCAGACAAAAACACAAAACCATCAAAGTCAGTCTTCATTCTCATTTTCGATACTCGAGCTCTTAAAATTTGCCTCGTCCTCATCCCACATTTTCAAGTTTAAACCAATAAGAATGCACAAACCTTTGAAACAACGTTTATTTTACAGCACTGTTTCCCCGCCCAGAGCTGGGTCCAGCAGATAAAAACTAACTTCTCTAATTCCAATCCACCATTTTTTAATGGATCAGCTTAGCTGAGTTGTGTCACTTTAATGTGCTCAGTCATGTGTGCAAAATGTTAAAGTAAGCAAACACACACACACTCACACTTGCACACGTGCAGATGTCAGGTTCACCCTGTAAGTAGCTGCTGTGCTTTTGCAGTGGTTCTGGGCCACATCTGAAGGAAATGACTTGGCAAAAGAAGTGAAATTCTCTCTCTTATTGCTTATGTCAGCTGAAAGTTGTGTTCCTAACCAAAATAAAAAGGTGGATGCAGGGCAGAAATGAATAGAATTAGAAGAATAATTCAAGTACAACCATGTGAAAAGGAAAAGCACAATGTTTCTCATTCATATGGAACAGTTTGTGTTCTGTAGAAAGCAGAACATATAAAAGGAGACAGTGTTGATAATTCACATCCATTCAGTCCGGTCTTGTTACCTGGATGAAGTGTGCTGATGTTTGGCAGTCCTGTACAGTAGTTGCTACAATCGTGATTGCTATTTTCATATAAAAAATCTTTTCTAAAATGTATAAATAACTAAAATTGATAAGTATATATTAAATAAATATAAACAACAACCATTAAAACAGACCTTTTATGATGTTCTGATAGTTTTTTTTTTGTTATGTACAAGTACACTGCTACTCTCTAACAGCTTAACCACAAACCAGACAGAATGTAAGGCGGAAAGATGCTCCTCAAAGTCAAGGTCAGATTCTTCACCCTCAATCACGCTTCAGATGGTTTAACACGATTAAGGTTGGCTTACTGAAGTACTGTTCTCGTGTATACAATACTGAACATATAGGTCATAGTATCTCTTTAAATAATTACATAATTTATGATCTGATGCGGTGCAGCTCCATGAAGAAAGAAGGAGCGATAAATGTAGCAATACAGACAGAATAATACCCAGAAAAGACAAACTGAACAAATAAACCATCTTTTTTCCCCATTTAGAGAACAAACTGGATCAAGGTGACATGCAGTTCTGCTCTTACTCCTTTTGTAGTGACAAGAAGTTGGTCCTGTAATCACAAAGTGTCTGGACCCAAAGTGAAGCAGGTCAAAGTTCAGCGGGATCCCATTCGGAGCGAGAGAAATCAAAACAATAATAATAAAAAAGAAGAAGAAGCTGTGTCCGATTTTGTGCCTACATACTGTAACGTAAGTGGTTTGTTAGCAGCACAAGTTTGGTGTCTGACTTTGGCCGTAGCTTTTCTCTGGTGACAGCAAAGAAATGACGGGAATGCAGAGGCGTCTGTTTATTGATCGCAACACAGAAAGGTTCCTATCTTTTTGTTGTCACCAGGACTGGAAATGAAGGTTGGCTTTTAGCAAGCAAAGTCCTCAAACACCCCATGATGTCCAGCACGGTGGTGGTGAGGGTGGGGGTGGGGGTGGGAGTGGGGGTGAGGGTGGTGGTGGTTGGGGAGGATCGTGTTGGCGTACGCCCCCTCTGGGTGGCTCCGTGTTGTGTCGTTGGGCTCCTGGTGAACACAAAGAAAAGAGTCGACGTCAAACCCCAAAATAAAATACTATTAAAACTGTAGCTATTAGGTTTGTTTTTCTTGGAATTCTACTCAGATAAAGCTTGAAAAAAAAAACCGTAATTCTGTTTTCTCATTTCCACTGAGCCAGAATAGAATAACTCCCAATATGGAGAAAAGACACAAAAAGATATGACCCACATCCAAACATCCACAGGAATGGATGCTGGACCAATCAGAGAGGGGGGAAAAATACATCCATACATTGTTTATTTTCATGCATAATCAACTTTATATACGATATGTGCAAAACTAACAAACATTAGTTTTTTTCCTCTAACAATACCACACCATATATATATATATATAAATATATCCACATCCTAGGGCACGAATTAGTCAGTAAATTATAAATAAGTAAATTTGGTTATATGTGATCTGCTTAATAAACCTTCAAACTAATATAACGTTCCTTCATCTTCATTCACAGGAACTCCCCTGAAACCCGGTCCCAGAGAAGACCCACCTCCTACTCTAAAAACCTCTGGTGTCTATGACTGTTAAGCCAAATCTCCCACCATCTGTCACAGTTCCATTATGCAGCGCAGACTTCCACTCAGTGCTGGCTAGATGCAAGATAAGAAGCCTATTGTTCAGAAATACGCAACTTGTGAATTAAGTTGTGCAACAATAAATCTGGGCTCCAGGGGAGGTTTTGCTCAGCAAAGTGGTTGAGATTAATTAAGAACATTACACCCCTCATTCTTGTAGGAGTGGGAAAAAATATTAATTTGCTCCTTACTTATTCCATTGCTGTTTTCTAATACAGTTACAGTGCTGCAGGGTAAGCTGTACACACTGCATGAAAACAGGGTGAGATTAATTTGTCACAGTGCAGTATTTATCCAGTACCTTTGCTTTCATTTCTTCTAGACCAACTGTTGCAACCGTTGTGGTCGGCTGCTTGTTCTTCTTTTCCTCTTTCTGCGGCCTCAGCAGACGTTGTAGCCGGTGTTTGATCACCTGATTTCACCAAGAGCAGCAGCAGCAGGGAGAGTTAAAGAGCAGAAATAAGGAAAGGTGACAAGAAGTGCAGGGGTAAGCAGACTTCACCCCACATGATGTGTGGATTGCATTCCTCTCCTACTTATTAACTTTATTAATACGTGTTTGGCGTTTGGCAGCAGAGGCACAGCTAAAGGATGGGGGGTGGGTGGGTTGATGATAGGGTCAACTCAGATATTTATCTGAAAGCATCCTTTTATAAAAAAATAAGCAGATTGTTTGTATAGCACTTTGCTTATCATGGTTAGAGTTTAAAGTTTGTAGATCTAAAATAAGGAAACACTGGAGTCCAAATTAAAAAAAAAAACTTACCACATTCTTAAATGATACAACAAATAAAATGCAATGACATAAAATAAATATTAATTACAGGCTACAATAGAGGTGATTAAAGATTCAAGTCTGATAAAAATGGGAGAATCATGTGACACAAACATCATAAGTGACGTCAGCTATACGCTGAGATATTCACATTATTTTACCAAGTGAGAATGACGAGTAATCGATAAATAAAAGCTTGTGTTTAAAGGAAACTAAAGCAAACGGACGATACGATGAGGTATTTTGTTTTCATTTATCAAATCGAAAGTCAAAAGGTGATGCTGCTGCTTGTGTTTTTTAAATATCTCATAAACTCTTAACTCTTTTTTCCGCACATACTGAGCAAAAACTTTGGTAGCAATACATAACACAGTCAGGTAACGTACACATGAGTACCATGTACTCACAGCACACCCCATATGTATCAAGAACTTACAGGGACCTAACAGTATTATAAACCATCTATATACCCTAGATGGTACTTTCAGGTGCAAGTATGGGGGAACATGTGGTACTTACGGGGGTACCTATAAAGATACATACATAATATTTGAGTATTTATCCTGTATGTGCCCCTTTTGGTTACATGCCCAGTAAATACCATGCTGTATCATGTATTTCTACTAAAATGTCCCATCAGCTTACAGTTATTCTCCATACATAGTGATAGCAGGTCATGAGAGGTCTTAAGAGCATGATTGCTTTTAAAGATTTGACCAAATCAGCTAAAACTCCATCACTTCTCAGCATTAGAGGATTTTAGTTTTAAACATGAAAGGTGCCAGATGATATGATGATAGTAGGTGTTTAATTAAACCTCCACACATCTGATTGTGACTGGATAATGCCTGAGCTGTACCTCATATATGTAATCCAGCATTTCTAACACTGTCAGGATGCTGGCTCCAATGAATAAGCCCATCTGTCCACCAATGTCACCTGAAAAGAAAGTACAGAAGTATCTAAGGAGAATAGACACAATGCAGACGCTGTTCCCATTTGCTGCTAATGGTTATAAAATTGAACACCACCGCTTTGAAAACACCCAGTGCCCAGCTTTAGCGAGCCTATTTTAAATTCATAAAATAGAAAGAAACAGACCCATTTCTTACCTAATAAACCTGCAACATCATACGCTTTCTTTTGTTCGATTGTTTCATAGTTCAAAGCCTCAAAGAAGATATCCAACACCAAGAAGTTGTCTCTAAAACACAAAAAGACCAAAAAAAGTGAGAAACAGCTTATAACTCACTCCAAACAAACAGAGTTTTAAGGAATAAATCTCGTCATCTTTATGCTCACTGGTAACTCATGATGGGATAACAAGGCCTGCGGTGCTTTGAACTGATCTATCCAGCGATTATGAGATAATGAAGTCTTTTAGGGTTTAACTGAGATGAGCAGGACGTGCACTGACAGCCTGCTTAGTCACTCACGTCCCGAGTCTCCCTGGAATTGATAAAGTCTGGTGATATTAAACGATGTGAGCCGTCATATGCTTTTTGGTTTAGCCACATCCACCCTCCATCACATTCATGTGATCAGACATGGAGGAGAATCACAGACGGACGCATTTGAAATATTCACAAAAACCCTTTGTTCTATGAGTACATCTGAATGACAGATCAATGGACGTTAATTACACAATTCATTTCTGATCCTATAACACAACACGGTAAATATTCACGGTTAGAAGAAATTAAAAAGATATGAATAATAATCTCATTACCAGAGTAATCATAAATCGACGCTTGCATAAAAGTTTAATTGATCTTTGTACATTTATAGTTGCTATATCACGAACTGGAGGTCGAACTTTACGGCCCGTGAACCGAGCGACATATCACTGCTCGTAAGTGAGTCCTGTACCTGATGTAGTCCTCCGACTTGTCGTATTTCCTGGAGAGATATCGAGCCGAGCCCTTGCTGGGGATTTTGACCATGGAGAGCTCTTTACCGTAGCGGGTGAGATTACAGGGCGTCTCGCATGGACAGGTATCGCCACTGTTCTTCTGTAGCTGTGCTGCAAACACAACGACAACAAGGCTTTAACAGAGATGTCTGTCTCTGTGTAGAGGGAAAAACAAGCGAGGTGACAGCTATCATCATCGTGTGCAGTCATACATAATCATGGGGTTAATAGTGAAAAGCAGAAATATTGACGGATGCAGCTGGAATGCTGTGGCTTCCACAAAAATACCAGTTATTTCTGCAAAATTTGACACCGACCACATAAAAGTAATGTTTCTCAGAACCTCCCAACACGTTTAGTTTGCAGAGCTGTGATCACTCAACAGGCCACTGCAGTAATGGTGCTTACAGTAATCATGTAACAATAATTGCTCTGCAAATAAATGATCAACTAAAGTAAGTGGTGCTGGGAACTTTGCACGTAGTACCTTTTACTCAATTAGCATGCAGGCATAAGTGGCTAGCGTATTAACAGAGACGTATTTATGATCCTAACTCTAAAACAACACAACGCTCTTTGGAGCATAAGTGACTTTACTCAGTCTGTCTTTTAAAATTCTGAATGCATTCAGTTCAGAAAAAAAGCAGGTTGAGGAAGCGCTGAAAGCAGTAATTATGATTTAATGATTTATGTATTTTATAACTGGAACAATAAGGGTATTTGTATGCAGGAGCATGATGTCATATCTTCTGTCTGATGCAGGAACAAAGCACTTCTGCAATATAAATATAGAAATTATATTTTAATGTATTTCTCTGATGGAGGGTGAGTCTTTTCACTCGGTTTGATTCAGGAATATGACCCACATGAATGCGGTCCATTCTTGTGAGATATATCTAAGATCTCATTCAGGCCTATTTTAAACAGGGCTTGAATCCAGTCAAAAGAGACATAATTAAATTTTCTGGCTTATTTGGCTGAGAAATGATAATTGTGCTGCCAAGTCAATAAAATGGTCCCGTTTTATTGGGATTTCTTTGGAAACTACGGTTCAGCCATCTGCAGGGAGAGGAGGGTGAGAGGGTGAGGATATGGAGGAATGAATCAATTCAACATTAAAGCAACGCAGAGCTCCAGTGTGAGTAAATCATAATAAGAAAATGCTCTTTAAGGTTTTACTGATTGTGTTTCCATTTCTGTTTTGTGGGGAATTTATCGTAATGGGAGAAGATGGTTTCTTACCGAGTGCTTTGTCAACACAGCTGATTTTACTGGGAGGGCAGATATCTGCGGTTCCTGGAAAGGAGAGCAGAAAATGACTCTGATCAATCAGAAATAAAATGAGCAGTGACCCGTGTCTGCAGCGATGAGGCAGCGCGGTTATGAACAACACTCCACAGCTTATCATTCATCTCCAAACGAAGGAAGGAGCATGCACTTCCATCCACATAACCCTGCCCTCAATTGCACTGAGAAATGGAGCGTATTGTCTCCACCCGAGAGGCGTATTTAGAAAGTCTTTAAAAGCCAATCAATGAGGAACTAACTTGGAAACAAACACACTGCCTGGGCCATTAATGACAGGTATTCATCAGCAACACAATTAATTTGCAGAGGTGTGTTTGTCTGGGAAATGTTCATGAAGTCGACTTCCTCATCACAAAAACACTTAACGAAGAAAACAAGACTTCTAGCTGAATGAACTCTCGGGCTAATGCATGTTCCTCGAAACACACAAAATCAACTTTCTGGGATTTGAAAAACTTTTCTTTTAAACTTATTTATCATTTAAAGGCGATCCTTTAAATATCCAGGTAGTGTGAAGGCAAAAGCTGGTCCGTGTCAGCTGTCCACACGTCAAGAACAGGAACGACTTAATGGCTCTTTGGGTGGTGATCCAAATATAGAAATAGACTGAAACACTAAAATATTAATCTAAGACCAGACATCTAGAACTATTTACTTTATAAACCTCACTGTTCAAGAGTTTTTAGCTGTTCAAATGGATGCAATTTACAAGAAAAATGACTTTTTATAAAGAACTTTTAGAAATCTGTGAAGCTGTGAACAAAGCTTTACAGATCAAAGAAAAAGTCTATTTTTGAGTCTGTTTGTAGCAAATTCTAACAAATGTTTGTTCAATTGTCCAAAATGAGAGGGTGTGAATTATTTTTGGAAACTGGAGTAAAGCGTTGGATTTAAGGAGGACTGGCTCTGTTTCGTGTTTTCAGGGCAGAGATCGCGGTTTGGTTTTGGGTTGAGGTGGAGCTTTAGTGGCTCTAGTTGCTAAACATCATGATCAAAGTGGTATCGTCACAAGAAGTTTTATATAAATACATCCAGAAATGAACGAAATTAGAGATTGTGAAAAGAAAAAAACTGGATGCACAACAAATCCATTTGACAAATGACAAAAAATATACACATTTGTACAATAACTGTATAAGAAAAGAGAACATTATGAAAAATGTTAATTAGAATGCATTTCCTGCAATAATTTATTTTATTCCCATCAGTATTAAAGTATAACAAATACTTTTCTTATTGACTAAAAGGCACAGGGATGCCTAAATGAACTACAGAACTGTGCTGTTAAAGAGAAAACAGTTTTTTTTCTAATTAATAAATGAGAACCACACAGATTAGCAACAAGGACTTCAAGGAGGAAAACCAACCAATACAATGTGAGTTATGTAAGACAAAAGCATCATCTTACAGCACTCTGTGGTCACAGTAAAGCTGTGAACACTATTTGCTCTTTTAGTCTTGTGGTAAACTCAAACCAATGGATTCCTACAACCTCCGTTAATATTAAACAATAAATTTTATCCCCTGTATTTAAAAAGTGAACTGAAGCAATGAGAGCAACCCACAGCTAAAACCTCTCCATGGGAACAAACAGATCAAGCTTTTATATTTGTCTGACGAAATAAATAACACATCAGTACAGAAATAAATAAAGATTTCATTTCTGACTGAGCATCTCCTATTATCAGTTGATTTAAAATATATATTTCAGTCTTCAAAAAAAACCTCTTATCTGAGAAAATTTTGCTATTAAAACTTCTAAAGTGTGAAACTGGTGGCTTTCTGATGATCTAAAGAGCTTTCTAATTCCTTCAGTTAAAAGGGCAACAGATGCCAGTCAACCTGGCAAGAGATTTAAAAAAGATCTTGCTCAAATATTTAAAATAAATCATTCGACTGTAAGGGAAACTGTCAGAATGGCTTCAGCAACTTCAGCCCAAGAGTTGAGTGTTTGGTGCAAAGTCTTCTCTATAGGTAACTCTTGCATCATCAGTTTAAAGGGCATGCATTATAAACACAAAGCCACTGCAGGATTTCATAGGAAGCTTTCCAGGAATTTCTGAAAACCTGCAGTGAACGCACGAGGTTAGGACAATTCAGTGGAATCTGTCCACTGTAGTGGATTTTACTCTTTAGTCACAGGTGGGTAGCATGATGGGATTTCCTCTGTCAAAAATAACAACCCAGTTACAACAACATGGAGAGAAAACCTGCTACCATGAATCAAATGTTTCACTTCTATTTCTTCCGTTTTTAAGCGGTGTAAAAACATGCAAACACTGAGTTTCCCTCCTCAAACTAAAAGCTCCTCCATCAATGAGCCACATCAGTCTGTTTGCATTCAGTGACTGCGCTCTTTGACTTCCTGCTCTTAAGCTGTGATGACGCACTCACCGAGGGAGTCCAAACATCACATGGTGTTTGTCAGACACGTTCCACTTATGATCAGAGGGGCTGTTACAACAGTAATCAGTGCTCTCATTGAAACATTTTAATTCTGACAGACATGAATTTGTATGATGTCTCAACGATGGTTAGATTGATCGTATAAGTTCTGAACCGACGTCCATTCTTTCCAGATGACAAATCCCCCTGATTGTGATGACCTTCTGACTTTTAATCCAACAATCTAATGACTCCACACACTGTAACCATTAGGGTAATTTATGGTAACGTTGATGATGCCTTTCATTTTCATAGGCTGTCATTATTTCAAAATTAGTTTATGACCACATCAATGAAAACCAATTTCATTCCCATCAACCTCAGCTATGCTTTGCGTTTAGTTACGAGGATAAATGTCACCATGCTAACAGGCTAAACAAAGATGGTAAACACTGTTAGCATTAGAACATGTGAGCTCAAAATGTCATGAGTTTACAGGCTGAAAGGGGAAACAAGCAGGCAAAGTTAAAGAAACAGGCAGGGGAAGTCAAAGTCCTGTAACGTAATCTAAAATCAAAGACGAGGATCTGACCAAAGAACAAAAAAAAAAAAAAAAAAAAA
>SSNR01000074.1:1671361-1689960 GCA_006937965.1 Callopanchax toddi
CAAAAAAAAAAAAAAAAAAAAAAAAAAAAGGAAGGGGTGTAATTCTGCACAGAAATAAGAGTTGTGTGTGATCTACATTAGGAAACAATGTCAATATAAACCAATTAAATTATAGTCAATGAAAACCAAATACAAGTAGAAGCAAAACCGGTAATTAGTAATCATCTATAAAATTATGACCTCAGGATGAGATCAGAACAACTCCCAAACCGATGGAAATGAATGAGTGAGCAGGAAACATCAATCATCAGTGCTGGAATTATACAGATGGGTAAAAAAAGTAAGACTTTTAAAAAATGTATTTGCACAAATGGCTTTAATTGTAAAATAAAAACTAGCCTGATGTGATTTTTGAAAATCACATTAGGGAAATGCACACTCTAATTTCTACATTATATATATGTATGCAATTTCCCTGACTCTAAATAAGCCAACTTTTCACTTGTACACTCTTCACAGATACATTGTGTATTTTTAAAAACTCATGCACACAGCAGATTTTTCATTGTCACTCCTGGTGTTTTAAAACCAATGCAGGGAGTGATCTTACCAGGCATGTGTACCATTCTGCAGTTGCACACCCGCATGACTTCGTTGGTCTCGCAGAGCAAACGACAGGCGCTGATGCTGTATGTGTCGTATCCTGGGAACTTCTCCTTGCTGGTGGAGCGGCAGTTCCCCCAGGGCTGGGGCAGGTAGGTCAGCTAAGTACAAAGAGATTTATTAGACAGCAGTTTGAGTCACAGGGGGCGAACAGTTGCAGAGAAAACAGTAAAATAGTAGTGGTGGTCGGTGGGGGTGCAGAGACAGCGTGCAGCGATGAAATAGACCTACCCTTTGCTCCTGACAGGAAACAAAGGTCTGGAAGCCAGGTGAGACGCCGAAGCCCAGCTGGTGGATGTAGGGGGGCTCATCCTGGCTGTGGATCTGAACTCGAATGCCGGCCTCCAGGGAAGTCTCGTCTTCTCACCAGGATGAAACAGAGTACAAGCACATAATGGTGCAAGGTGAGAGTATATGGGCATTTCAGATGTCTGCATCATCTGACTGCTTGGGCTCAGATTGATGCAAAGTGCAAACAATATTTCAAACATATTTAATAAAATAAACCTGCAGGAATTGATTCTATGCTGCACCAACACAGCAGGAGTATTTTATTTTATTTTTTTACAGATAACTTTATTTCAGGTGCAGCAATGCAATCAAAAATACATTTTTACAGCATGACATATGGAGAGATGTATGTATTTTTTAAAATAAAAATAATAGAAATATCAAATTACAAGACTTACTCGTCTCTCTCCATATGGGCAGATACTCATCCTGCTGGATATCCAACATGATCTCCAGCCCATTTCCCATTCCACCCTGCTTGGTTTTCCTGGACGTCGTCTTGTTGCCATTAAAAGTGTAGCATTTCCCATATCTGGTGTAAACCTGCAAAAAGGAGACAGATTTATATCATCACCATAAACACGGCAAAGTCCACACTGGATGTGACAAGCGGTGCATTGAAATGACAGCAGAGATATGGAGCAAAAAATATAAAATAAACAAGCCGAGTCTCTGCCTGGACGAGTTGCTGAATATTACCCACAAGCCTCTGGATGCAGCCTGCTGGATCAGTCCCTCATGGACTGAGATAAGCTGTATTTGAATCAATTTCTAACGCTGGCTGTACAAACTCTGCACAGGGCTGCTCAATAGTACCGCCATCCCACCATATCATCAAAAGACACGAGACGCTTGTTTTAATTTTTCTATAAGAGAAAACAAGACAACAATAAAGAGGCTGCTTTAAACCTATCAGGGGAGCTGTCTCAATGGGGACACATCATCTCTTTGTTTATACTTCTCATCTGCAGAAAATATCCAGCTTACAAACCATTTAACTTTTATCTCCTCGGAGTTTGAGCCGTGATCCACATGCAAACAAAAGCAAGCTGCAGCACCAACCTCCAAAATCAAAATAAAGAAGAAGAAGAAAACATCTTTGAACTGGTGAGCACCAACAAGCAGAGACGAGCACTCGGTCTGATCTGTCTGTGTTTTCTCATCCTTTCTAAACTTTGAGTCCAACAGTAGTTTGTTTTGAAAGACTATTCATTTGAGCTCTTATGCAACCCCTCCACTGAACTGTGAAGGCACAATCATAACTTAGCTGCCGTAACCAGGTGTGGCAGGTGTCCGGTTTTGGATCTCTCTTAGCGCTGATGCAGAGTGCATCAGGCTCTATGAAGAGCAACTCTCCCCTTCTAAAAGGAGGAGGGAAAGGCATTTTCTTTTTAAAAACAAAAAAGCGGATTTGTGTTTCTGACAGTCAGATCTTTTAGTTTTTAACATGATTCACACGCTCACTCACTTTGCATTTCATACAGTTAGACAGAATATGTCATGAAGGGATAAGATTTTGGGATATTTTTTTGGTGATATCTACTACAACTCCAAATTTTAGCTCAATTTCTATTAATTTGACTGAGTTGCCGCCATTTTTATGTGGTTAAATACAATGTTAACCAGTTATACATAAGCAAAAACATTATTGTTTACCTTTCAGCAGTGTGTGATACTTCCCGTTTTAAAGGCCAGTTGTAGTCTTTTTATCCAAGCATCACATGAAACAGGGCAAAAATGGAGGTTTATTCTGAGAAAATCTCATAGTGGGAGAGGTCAAGACACCAGAGAAATGACAGCGACATAAACAATATGACTCCAGAGCAAACATGCTGTTAAAAGGATACTGACACAGTGCGGACCATCACAACAGAAACGTCTCTGCTCTGACTTTGATATCAGTTCGATTCACCTAATGAGCGCTATGATGTCTAAATTAGGGACAGTGGCGAAACAACACAAGCTCTCGTTTACAGACCACAGGGTGGATCCACATGTGAGGCGGCAGAGCAACAAATCAAAGCCGCTGTTATTGGATTCAGTCAAGTAATTCTATGGAATGGGGGGCAATTCTGCCATGTCCACAATGGTGATTAGAGCAAGAAATGAGTCCCGTTTACTAAAAGCTGCTGTTCAGAAAGCCAGCTGTATTCTTTGCTGTAATGGACCCGTGGGCCTTTGATCTTGGTGTTTGTGCACGCTGGATTGTGCACAGTGTGTATGCATGTGTCTGTGAATGAATCACAAATGGCTACTCTCAAATTGAGTCTTGTTTGAGGATTCAGAGAAACGGCTGACAATTACAGATCACAGCTCCGGCTCTGATGTGGTACACACAGTTTTCAGTTCCGACAGCCACTTTGCATTTTTTTGCTTATTTTTAAAACTGCAACATCTTTTCAGGAGAAGTGATTATAAAATGGGAGGTGGCAAAGGAGAGAGCGTTCAAGTGCTCAAGTGTGACTTTTGACTGACATGTGCTATTAGGCTGAAATGGTTTAATCTCTATTTGGCTGGTGCTGAGGAGGTAAGCTGCACTTATCATTGATTCCCCGCCTCCACCCGGGTTCATTGACACACTTAAGCCTCAACTGGCAGTCTTTATCTGATAGAGCAAGCAACTGAGGCAAAGGAGGATTTTACTCCAGAAACTCTCAAAAACACCCTAACCGAGTACTTGGTTTCCGCTCTGAAACTTCTGGCACTGAAGGACGCTGGTGTGTTCCCAAACGATATCCCTAGAGAGGACGAGGACATTTTCCCATCATCTCACCCAGGAAATGGTTGTTGGCAGAGCTTCCACTGGTTTATTTCTCAGATACTGAACCCGTCTCTGGTTCCTCTCTCGCTCTACATCTACAAAGTGATTGATGGAGCATTTTTCTCTTGTTACTGCTATAGCACCAAATTTAGCGGAGGTAACAGCACTGACTTGGACAAATCCCAAGCGGGGACCTGGCACTGCTGTCGACAAGCTGAAACAAAGCAGCAGCTTGGAAGTTACGTACTGGAGAAAGGATCTATTGTTTCAAGGTCTAACTATCATAGCACCTAATATAGTTCTGTTTACTTTTGTGCATTTGGAGACAGAAAACAATGTTTTGTGTTCCAATGAAAAGTCAAATAAAGTTAAGAATTTATCAAAATGATGGTCACAGAAAAATTCAAACCCAAATTAAATATTATGCAGATTCCTTTTGTAAAAGCAGCTCTGTTGAGGGACTAGGCAAGTAGTCAAAGTTTATATCTTGCAATTTAAAATGTAAATGCCTTAAATGCACATTCATTACGCGTCTTTTTCCAACCTGCTTTGTTTCATTTCCCACCCCGCCATGCAAAATCCATTAAGAGAACAAACCCTTCCATGTAGCTCAGCAGCCCTGGTGGGCTGAACCTTTAAACACCCTCTTTATGGTCGAGATCCGGCAATCCTAACTTTTCCTTCTTTAAGAATCAGGGATCACTTCAGTGCTTCACTGGAGGACATCCATTTTCAGGCAGGTTGCATGTCATCAGGCAGAAAAAAAGAGGATTTGAATTCATTTACGCAGGGTGGTGGTGAGTGTGAAAGCACTGATTGACAGATAAAAACCATTAAGGCTGGCTCATGGAGGTTTAAGGTTGACACAGAGCGTTCCTTGATTTAATGGCTTCATTACAACATCCCTGCAGTAAGACTGGAATCACAATGTGACATAAACCGAATATTTACATGAAAATTGTGAAGGTTTCTGCAGAAACACTGTGCTGCCAGTCAAATGGCTGTCCTGCACAACTCTGGCTTTGAGGCTTTTATCCAATTATCTATCAGATTAAAAAACCTGTATAGAGAAAGTTTCCATCTCAGGAAACTGATGCATAAAAAACAACGCCTATTTACCAGCCCTATAACTGGATCTGGTTAAGGATGAAAATAATCCAAAGCATTACTTTAGTCATTTTTAACAATGCAAGGGAGCTTGTGGGAGCATAACAAAAAATGAAACACTTCACATTTTACAACCTTCACACAAATGTTTACATGTTTTCTACATGGTCAAAGGGTGACGCCACAAAGAAGACTTGAAAAGACCTGAGGGAGACCACTCAGTTCCCTCTAAAGGAACAGGCTTCAGAAGACAGTCTAAAAATGTAAGGTCTCATTCCGTCTGAACAAAAAGGGGGAAGGAATGTGGAACGAGTCTTCAAACACAAAAAAAGAAGGAAAAAAAACCTTTTTGGAACAATTAAGTGAAAAAAAACAACAAAAAAATCCCGCATTTTTTATTTTCCCTGCATCCCATTTTTGTCCTTTTGGCTTCCACTCAAAACTTCCATTTGGGCTCTTGTATAAAACCGTGTCTTGTGAAGAATCTGTCTCACTTCAAGTGAATTTCGTATCCCTACATTCAACAACCTATTGTACAGTAAACAGTTCTAGGTAGATTCACATGTTCAAACTGAGTGTGATCTACTCTACCTAAAGACGAAGACAAAGGAGGGAAAACCCGATTCTCACACCTTTAAAACTTGTATTAAACCTTTCAGCTGGCGGCCGCCTGGGAATAAACTCATTGTGTTTTTCTAACACACAGCAGCAGATAAATCACCTTGTTTTGTTCAATTCTTTTAGGCGCTGGGTAAATGTATTTATGTCTTAGAACAATTTTTTCTCCCCTTACTTTAATTTTGGGTTTTGCTGACTCACCTGACTTGATGTCAGAGCAAAAAGAAGCACATCTGTTTCTTCCACTCGCGCAATTCCACATAATTCAGTAAAGAGTATAAAAATTTAATAAACCTGACACGCTGACAAAAACAAATTATTCATATGCTCTACAAAAATGGATAAATATTACAGAGTGACGTTATATTTGACATTTGCTTAATAAAGTGCAGTTTCTTGATTTTTTTTCTCCTGAAACTCACCAATAAAAATATATTTAAACACAGATTTTCACCAGACCACTTTAGGACCCTTTAAAAGACACAAAGCAAACAGCAAGGCTGCTGAAATTTTAAACATACCTAACTTGCGATTAGGAGGAAAATGACAATAATTTTATTTTCATATGACGTGTTAGAGATTCATGATTTGATTACGAGCCCCGTGCCTCCTGGTACGGGTCACAGACACGAGGTCAGAGCGGAGCGGAGGAATGTGAGCCTCACAAGTTTTGCATCATTAACCTTCATCTCCGTGTCTGTCTTGTAACAGGGATTCAGCTCGATTGCATTACAGAACATTACCATGTTCCATTTCCAACCTTCATTACACACCTGAGCATCCAATTGATGCACTCTGAGTTAGCATCTGTGTTTGCTTTATTTAAACATTATAAATTCTGAACTTTTTCTGCTTAAATATGAAATATGAAAGCTCAGATATAAACCTAAAGTGTGTTTCCGTTATTAACGTTGTGACTAATCTCCCATCTTTCTTTGCCGTCCTCATGCTCCGAGCTTTCAGAGCCCCCTCTCCCCATTTTCCCAACATATCTGAGCATACTCGACTAATGGAGCGGTGAGGGACGCTCTTGAAACAGTGGTTGAAAATGGACATGCTCTCCAGCACAGTACAGACTCGCAAACACAAGAGTCCACTACACCCAGCACTTTCAGTGATGTGAAAGCTTCCTGTAAGTACCGTGTGCACTAACATCACAGCCAAGGGCTCATAATGGCGCCGTTTTATAAATGTGATTAGAAATTACTGTCATAATGGGGATAATTTATTTGGATCACCGCAATGGGACAGGTCCCTAATCAGTCTTTATGTGTAATTGAGACAAATCCTTTCCTGCAGCTAGAGCTCACTCCTGTGTCCAACCAAAAACAGGTTAGTAACTCTTGACCTTTAAAGTTGATGAGTGCCTATTAATTGTGCTCCTTGGGGACCATTAAACACACACCCATGTTAAAATGAACCAACATCCTGTGAAAGTATCACTGAGGTTCTAAATGCAGAATATTTCTAATATTTAGGATCTCCATTTAACTCCATCCTATCCGGTTAGGTTCATGATTTTAGAAATCTGAGTGTTTTTTCCTCTGCAGAGCTTGAGGTCAGCGCCCAGAGGAGGGGAGTAACGTCAGTCCAAGCCAAGTATAATACGTAATGCTGCTCACAAGATTGCAAAGGAGCACATTGCATGAGCCAACTAAGCCGTGTTTTTTTTCCACTTCACCTCATTTTAGCCACAGTTCTGATAAGGCGTTCTATTCGTTATACAGCTGAGAAATTAGCCCAGGGCGCTGCACCGACAAACACTGCTGCCTTAGGCATTTGTCTGACTGTCAACTTTGTTTTTCAGCACTCATTTAGATGTTCAGGTTTAATTAAGCTACCTCTGTCATTAACAAAGGATCTCATTTCCTAAGCGCTCAATCTCACACCCCTTTCCCTGCTTTCCTCAGACTCCTGAACACTCCCACCTAACAGCTACTGATGAAATGCCAGCAAAGCTCCCTGGCCAACCTTTTATTTAGTATTCATCATAACCGAGACACCTGCTGGTTGTTTTTCTTTACATGGACTCCGGGGAAATGATATCTGTTCGACTGGAGGTACACATTGGGGTTGATGAAACTTCTGGAAAGGAAAAGCAGGATCTACTATCTCCTGACAAGAACCATCAATTTAAAATATGGGCTTCCTTCAGGGATGTGAGAGAAATGTTGATGCAAATAAATATCAGCTGCTTGCTCTTGTCATTTTGTGACGAGTTATTCCGTGCAAACGTATCAGCATATACAAATAATTGTGACTGCACCCATTTCAAAATGCTCCGTTTAGATGAAATGATTCATGTTGTTTTTCCTGCAGTGTGACATTTCTGTTGTCCTGAGACTCCTAATGACATGCAACACTTGCTTTATTCACAAGATGGTGCAATAAGTGCACTTACTTACCTACTTACTCACTTATTCAAACCTTCCTCTGAAACAATATTTGCTTCTCAACCTTGTAACATTTATGAGCGTTGGGATTTCAGTTTTTCACGCTACATGAAACACGTAAACAAGTCAGAGAGGTGGTTTTTGTTCAGGAGAAAGAATTTGTTTTCAGTCAGAGAGGCTAAGCTGGATCTGAAGCTAGAATCCATGAACGTTTGGCAGACATGGAGGCTTAAACTGCACAACTAAACGCACCCCCGTTTAATTTGGCCTCTCACATCGCCGGAGTTAAAGAAGCAGATAATGTGGGACAAAAGGCAGCGAGATCAAGCAGAAATGGAAAACCTTGGACTTCTGATTTTGTCCTTGGGTCCATCTGATGAAAGAAGGAAGAACAAAAATGTTTTACAGGACAAAAGGACCACAGAGGACCTGTGGGGCACTGATAGAGTTGCTGATTAATTTCTGTGAATTAATGATTACAGCTGAGGTGGGGACATTTTTGACATTATAAACTTGCTTTCTGGTTCTCGTTCTATTCATGAATTAGAAATTCACTAAAATGAATAAATCCACTGGCCGATTTAACCCTCCACCCACATACACACACACAGAAAGCTGCACCCTTGTCCAAATGAGAGACCGGTTCCTGCTGCAGTAAGGAATACTAAGCATTCTCAAGAATAAATCACCAAAATTAGTCAGTTTTATAATTAAACCGGTTTTCATCACGTCTTCTCTGGACTTTTCTGTTCAAACTCTCATTGATTCATTTCCTTTCCTCTCCTTCTCCTCTGTGCTTGAACCTGATCTATCACTGTTGTTGCAACACCTACTGTTCGCCAATGGAGGTCGATAAAGATTATGGATGTTTCAATGGCTCTGTAATAGCAGGTTATTAAGAGTGAGAGCAGAGGACCACTGTAATCCCTGTCTGCACATCAAAGACACACGGGAAATCTGGCCTACCATTAGCAGGGTGGCTGGATGCCACCTGCCCAGATGTTTGGCATGTGGACTTCAGTTCTGCCAAATGGGAATTATGAGACCACAGGAAGCTCTCCAGGAAGCCTCTGCACTCCCAAAAACCAAGGACAAAGGCTTAGAGGCAAGAGTCTAAAAGTGTCTGGAAGTTATTTAAATTCTTTAACCTTTTCAAATCAGTTACTTTATTCTAAGGAAGTGGAAAACATCGATTATCTTGTTACGATGATTGTGAACATTCTGTTCTTCCTGTTAATGTGTTGAAAGCAGAAAACAGCAAACAAAAGCGCTAATATGAGCCCAGTTGTGTGTTGCTCCAAGTCTAAAGATGTTAGAATCTAACTGCAAAGGATACACGATCATTAGAACTGGACCAAAGATTTAACAAATTAGTATGCATGGCCGTGTGTGTGCGTCACTTATCGTGGGAAAACATGGCAGCAGAACGCAGTGACGAAAGAAGCCAAGCTGGCAGGGATAATATGATGCTTTGGGCAAATTTCTGCTGGGAAGGATTGAATCCATGAACATGGTGCCTTGAGAGTGGACGCTTGTTACAACAGCTCCAGGATTTGTTTTGTTTTCTTGGTGTTTTCTAGGAAGTTTAGTAACTTTTACATTTTTTTACTGTTGTAATTTCTCTGATTGACTCAACTGCCTCCGTTTTATACAAACCTACCCTATCCTATCCTATCCATCCCATCCAATCCTACCCCATTCTTTACCGTCCCATCACATCCTATCCCATCCTATCACACCCCATCCCATCCTATCCTATCCCATCACATCCTATCCCATCACATCCTATTCCATCCTATCCCATCCCATCCTACCCCGTCCTATCTTATCCCATCCGATCATACCTCATCCCATCCCATCCCATCCTACCCCGTCCTATCCTATCCCATCCCATCCCATCCTACACCATCCTATCCTATCCCATCCCATCCTACCCCATCCCATCCCATCCCATCCTACCCCGTCCTATCCTATCCCATCCCATCCCATCCTACACCATCCTATCCTATCCCATCCTACCCCATCCTATCCCATCCCATCCTACCCCGTCCTATCCTATCCTATCCCATCCCATCCTACCCCATCCTATCCCATCCCATCCGATCATACCTCATCCTATCCCATCCCATCCTACCCCATCCTATCACACCCCATCCCATCCTATCCTATCCCATCCCATCCTACCCCATCCTATCCCATCCCATCCGATCATACCTCATCCCATCATACCCCATCCCATCCTACCCCATTCTGTCCTATCCCATTCCATTCCATTCCATCCCATCCCATCCCATCCTATCACATCCCATCCTTCTTCCTACAGTTGTGACCATCTAAGGCCTCTTTCCTGAGTTTTGACTGTCACTTAAAACACCCGTCAGTGATCGGGGTCAGAATATTGGAAAGCTTCCAGTGGTTACAGCCCCAGCTGTCAGTGTGCATTTCATCTCCTCGAAGTTCATTCACACTGAAGTTGTTTGTTGTTATTTTCAGCCAAAAGCCTCAGAGCAGGACTGTGCCACTGTATGACTTAGGTGTTGTAATGGTCGAGGTGATTGTTGCAATTATGGAGTCCATTACTGAAACACATTACTCGCTGTCGAAATTAGACCGACCGAGGTGCAGCGATCGACAACACATACAGGGAACAAAAGGCCAAATTCTCATTTTAGGGTTCACTGTTCTTGTACACAGAGGTAATTATGGGATAAAAATATTTGCTGATGACTTTTTATGTCAAGAACAACACTAAAACTAAAGAAAAAGGACAACATAAGGATGGAAATCATTAATATTCTGTCAACTAATAAATACATAATGTGAAAAGTATTATGGCTTTTTCAAAACGATCAGTAAAGTGTTTCTTTATCATGGAAAAAACATATTTTCACCCTTTTCTCAACTGGCTCGATTCCACCAAGCAAACATTTATCTAATTGACAGAAGCTAATCCACAACACAAAGTGATGGATGCTCCAAGCTCAAACAGTTGCCACAAAGGATTTCTGAGATGCTTTTGCGGAAGAAACCATCTGACAGGCTTTAAAAAATGTTCCATTTGTCAGCAAATTTATCTTTTTATTTATATCCTTCTAATGTCAGAATATGGAGATCTTAATGCTAAGTGAGATCGCTGGTTCAAGCAATATGAATGTAATATTTTTATACTTGTAGCTAACTCATGCCACTCTAAGAGGTGCTTAGACTAATGTTGACGTTCATCATTATTTATCTTCCACCATCAGCCTCTTAAGATGTTAGCTGAAGTAAAACTCCTCACTTTGCATTTTTTTCCTCAGAGTAAAAAGTCAACAGCAAACAAGATTTTAGCACATTAAATGGATATGCTGTCTAAAAGTCGTTGCCAAGATTACACTAAAGCTAAATGAGAAATAATTTAGTCTGAATACTGAACTTTAATTTTTCATAAACGGTTTTTGAATAAATAATTTATTTTATCGCTTGTCATGCAAATAGAGCCATTAATAGTATATTCCTCCTCCACAGGGGAGGAGATTGATATATTTTCTGAGTGTCACCTGGGTGAATATTGCCTGAACGTTTCTAATACAACAAAATCAAGAGGTATGCATTTTTTAACACACATTTTCTTCATGCGGATGATTCTGTGTCAAATCAATTTCAGAGGTGATAGGCATGACTTTGACCTTGTCTCGAGCTGCTCAAATTGTGACTGAATTCCATTAATACGACTCAAAGCAATTTCACCACATTTAACAGACACAAAGCCAACACGACAAGCACTTTCTCCGGCAGGACTCAGATGACGCTTTACGCCACATCTGGAAATCAGCCCGTTTTCAGCAGGATTCAAGCTGAATTACAACAAAATGTATTCCTTCCACATCTTGACATTAGGGTTAATAAATATGCAAGCTGATTTCTCCGCGAATAGAATCACGCACAGACACACAAACAGAAACACAATCAGCGCCATTACCTGAAGGTAGGGAAGCAGCTGCACCGTGTTCTGCCTCTGGAGCATGTGTTATCTGTCAGGTTTGAGTTAGGCCCCAAAACCCGCCAGATTTGATCTTTTTTTCCCAACAAACTATAAAGCTGCAGACCAGGAAGAAGAATTGTGACTTCTGCAGTTCTTCATGAGATCTATAATTCACTTTGACAGATGTCAGAAACGAACAATGTTTGTTTCGGTCGCAATGTGACAACAAGATGAATGTGACCTGCTAACTTTTTCTATATAGAATGGAGAGGTGACTTTTGTTGCTAATTGGCGCTGCAAAAAATACAGAATCGAGCTGAAATTTGTGGAAAACTTCGACATGAGGATGCTGCAATCTGTGACAAAGAACTCATAGGAGACTTATTATTTTTACTCAAACATTATGATATAAAATGAAGAGTGAATCTCTTCTTTGTATAAATATGAAATAATTTTTCATGCACAACTTAAAAAAAAAAGAAAGAAAATCAAAACAAACGTAACCCTTGACTCTTCCTGCTCAATGTCTTTCAGCTCCACCAAACAGTGACAAACAGAATGTCTCTAACTGATCAGCCCAGCAGTCAATACATCAGTGTGTGCACTGGGATGAAGAAATCAATGTCAGTTCATTCCCTCGGCGCGTCCATCTCTGCCAGAAAGCCCTCATACAAGAACGGAAGGGCATCAGCAGAACTCACCCAAAGGGGATAGCGCACACAACTGATATTGATGTGTGAAGGGTTGCTTGGGAGCCAGGAAAGGCCCTTGTATATTCCACGGTAAAGGATTACTCAAGCAAGCATGTCCTCCTTCGGAGCAGCCGCGAACACTAGTTTCCACCCCTCGTACCACTTTGAAGGGTCATTTTTTTAAACACAGCGAGGGATGAAACAAACAACAAGAGAAGCTAGGAGGGACCATCCATCACTTCCACTTGGCTCTGCCCTGCTGTTTGCTGAGTAGGAGATAAAGTTAGTCTTATCTTCAATTAAGCTTGATGAAACATCTCTGGGGTGCAATCTGAAATGCTAAACAGTTAGAGGCTCACCTGGCACACAGGGCATTCTTGATGCAGAATTAATTAATAGAAAATAACCCCTCCATGAATTTATCTGTAAATTATAAGCAACAAAAACCAGCATGAAACCCTATGTATTTAGCTGTGTAAACCAAAGCATGTATTTACCTTCTAAGGTTGTTTCTACTCGTCTCCACCGAGGAATTAGACAGAAAGGAGTGAGTTTTGGAATCAAAGAGGTTTTGACTTTGAAGTGGTGAAGCTGACACGAGAACACCTGCTGTGCTTCTGTGGCCAACATGTCAGCGGAGAGATTTTTGTTCAGGATTGTTGCATGTCGCTGAACAGATAAGATTGATGTGCCTCTGCTCTGACAAACAGACAATGTAATTAAAGTCATGCAACCATGGTTTGCACCACGGGTAAGGCACATGTGGCCGTATCTTCCTTCTGAAGTTATTCTGCTGAGTGCACCGACACAGATTTTCATTTTTAGAGGTACATATCTGCCTTTACTCTGCATCATAGGAACAAATATTCTGATTTGTTTTATATATGTTGTGTGCCAGTCAGATTAAAGATTTCAAAATGCATCTTTTTTTAGAAGTAAAAAAAAAAAACCTCCATATGAAATGATAAATTATGAGAGCACAAGGTTAACAAATCTTTTGCGTTTAGAAAATTTTCTACTCAAAAACCTTGAATTTTCTTTATAAACCTTGACTATGCGTTTTGTGACCACCTGGGGGCAGCACACACACTTTTAAAATCATGAATATTTTATTAAATAAATAAATAAATAAATCAGTTGCATTGTTTTCCTTTAGCCTCACCAGAATGGTGCTTCTGGCTGCATGATCTCAATGCATTTTGTCTATCAGTCTTCAAAATGTAATAAAATAGATTTTTTGATTCTGGTTTGTTGTCCAGCTGAGCAAACATGATCCAATCTCATATCCAATACTTACCATTGGCTTTTCATTGTCTTCCAGGTTAGATTAAAACAATTTTTTGTTTAACTGATTATAATACACATAACAGGAATTCTAAGCTTGAATATTGACTGTTCCAATATTTGTGTGACGTGGACAGGATGAGAGGCAGCTCCTCCATATCTGAGGTTCTTGGAAAAAATGGAATGCACCCTTGTTGGGAGTGAGTCTTTCCTTCAAACGGAGGAGTTTAAGTATCTTGGTGAATTCATGAGTGATGGGAGGATGGAGAGAAAGACAGACCAACAGATTGGGGCTTCGTCTGCAGTAATGAGGGTGTCACTCCAGTCTGTGGAGAGGAAGGAGCTGAGCCAAAAGGAAAAGCTTGATTTACTCGTTCATCTACATTCCAACCCTCACCTATGGTCACAAGATTTGGATCATGATAGAAACAAGAAGATTTCAGATACAAGTGGCTGAAACGAGCTTTTTCTGTTGGCTGCACAGATTTACAGTGGAAGAGCGCCATCTTCTGGTAGGAGCTTGAATTAGAGTTGATGCTCCTCCTCATCGAGGGCAATCAGTTGAGGTGATTTCTGTTTTCTGGAGGTTTTCTGGACTTCGGGGCAGACTCAGAACTCACTGGAGGAACTAACATTCTCTCTGGATGTGGGGCACCTTGAGATCGCTCTCTGGGGAAGGAGATGTCACCGCTTCCCTCCTGGACCTGCTGCTTTTGTGACCCAAAATCAGATGAGTGAAACGAAATGAAAAGATGGATGTGGAAAATCCTAAAGGCAATATTTGCTCCCCAGCTTGTTAAATTCTAATATAGATCATTTTATGCCATTTTTGACAGCTAGCGTCCATCAGAGTGTTATTCTCCTGACTAAAGGTGCCCGCTGTGCTCAGAAACTGTGACGAGACCAATGATGGTAAACAAATAGAGGCGAACCGGGGAGCAGAAATTTACAACATTGAGTTAAGAGAAGCTGAAACCCTCCCTAGAGCTAAAAGTACCTGCAGAGTTTCTTGATAATACTCAGCGGTTTGTCACCACAAATGTCACCTTTCACTATACAGATATTTATTTGTTTCACTGTTATTATGAAAACACTGACAAGAGCAGCTTTAAAAATGTCACTGAATGTAAATCATGTTTTTTTGGAGAATTGTCTAATATCAGCACTCTCCGTGGCATTTACACATAAATAGATTCATAGAGGAATGGGAGTGATACGAGATGTTAAATAACACCTATAGAGGTCGAGATAGGCCTCGTGTTGTGGTTTTACCCTTCCAGGATTGTAATGATTTGCAATCATTTTGTAAACTTTAGCCTTTGGTGGTCAAAGGGGCATTTAGGTTCAATTAAATAAAACAATCATCCACACACCATTATTGGTAAAATGATGTCCAGTTACGTTTGTATGAGAACTCCTTGAAAAAGTACATTTTTTCCCACATCATTCAGATCAGTTTTGCTTCAGATCGAGCCGCAAGAATACAAAAACCAACATCCTATATTCTTTGTACATCAACTAGTCTGAGTTTCATCCAGGCGGGTCAAGGCTGAAAACGGCGTCAGCCTCAAGTTGAGCATCGGAATAGATAAAGAAACGCAGCCGTCTGCTGCGCTTGGACAGTAAATTGCTGCTGCTTTTAGTCATGGAAATTGCAGGTAGCTGCTGAGTGATCATTAAAGTACAACAGAAATAATGGCAATTTCACGCTAATGCATGTAGCAGGCCTTGTTAAAGCAACTTTCACTGAACACTCTCCTAAAAAGGTTAATCTGCAAAATTAGGCAATGCCACTGAATAATTGGAGCATTTTTCAGAGCAGGATTCAAAAAGAAATAACTACATTTTGTCCCAGCTTCCTGGCTGCAACATATATATATTTTTTACCACCTTGTGATCTCAAATTGTGACATAAATCACCTGAGTTTCAGATGAGAGAACATCCATATGTTTGTTTTACCCAGGAGCTGCAACCTCAATCCACAGAGCGGTCTTTACCGACGACCAAAGCATTGGTATAAACAGATAAATATGAGAAGCTGACCCCTCCGAAATCCCCAGTTTAATTAATGCCAGGTCCCCTCTCTGTAATTCGAAGTCTCCTTTATTAGAAATTTTAAAAGTACTCTCCCCAGGGATGCCCTGAGTCACAGGGAAATTGTGGCACAATATGCTTTTAATTTCCCTGGAGGTCCTTGCACAGCAACTATTTAACGATGAAGTGGTTTGGCTGAAAGAAACCTAAAGGTAGGCTTTTTTCTCTTTTGTCATTATGACTGACCCCAACATGAAATATTCTGTCTACCTGCACGGTCTTTGCATAATCCTCCTCAGAAGTGTGTTATTTTAGCTTGGGCCGCTCCATCAAACGAGAATGATGTTTATGTCTATAATGATGTACTTGACTGGTTGTTTTGCCACAAGCAGGATGAGCTTCTCTTCATTTTTTGAATAAATCAAGAAGTCTCTTTCTGTTCTTTCATGCACAAAACGATTTTTAAAAGCAGATTAAAACATCTGTGACTTCCCCTGGGAGTTCTGTATCACAGATCAGACATTATACCGATGACTATTATATTCATTTAAAAATGGATTGGATTTCTGAAGAGAAACCGTTTTAACAATATTTTTGTTAAATAATAAAGAAGCAGCTGCAAATGTTTGCTTGCAAACTTTAACATCAAATCATCCTGTCCTCTAGCTGAGTCGGTTCTTCTGTTTGGGTTAAAGCTGAGCAAGTCTTTCACACAGGAACTTGGAGAAAGGATTCATTAAAGGTCCAGTTAGCGAGTCGGCGTCTTGTCTGCTCGTTTCATCTTTGGGCTCACGGTCTGAGGACACATCCGTCTTCTGGAACTGGTTTGTGGCTGCTGCTGTTCCAATTTTTACAGCGAGAAACCGTCACACTGTCCAAATTCGACTTCAACTCGTACATTTTTCCACACAGGTGATCCGTCTCTTCTGGAATTCACCAGTATTTCCTTTCTAAAAGCTTCTAATTTCCGTCTGACTCAAAACTTTATAAACTTTTGTTATTTATTGTTCGCTTGTGTGTCGATGTGTGCAATAAAAAACAGCCGTCGAGCAGCACCGGCTGCTACCAGAGGGTAAGAAGTGATTTTGCTTTGCTGGACACCGGCCGTGCTATATTTGCTCAACTTCAGCATCTGTGCTGGACAGACTTGCAGGACAGTGTCAACACATTGCAGAGTCAACACTCCGTCAGACCTTGTAGTTTTTACTCCCCAGTGGTTGCTTTAAAGCAGACAAAGCACCGAGGACCGCTCAGGTGGAGCAGCGGTCACCCCACCTTCTGGTTTTACTGTTGCATCAGATTTCCTCCTCGAGCACACAGACGTCTCCTGTCCCTGCTGGTAGATATAGAGGGTTTTTTTTTAAATGTTTTTTTTTTTGGTTTGCACTTTGATGTTAGAGTTTTAATGAGAACACATTATTACATACCTGTCGGGGAGAAAACACACTCTGATTTGAAGCACCCTGGCCTGCTCCGTTCGCTGTTGCTTGAGAGATACTGTCTTCTAATGTGCTTGTAATACACTGTGTGTTCCTCATGATGACACAAATCAATAGATATACTAATCCCGGTGTATCCAGTGGGGCATTCTCTTATCCTGCTGGATTTTCACACACTAACTTAGAAATCCGCTGAATGGACTTTAGGGCAAGTTTCTTATTCCTGTCAGAAGCAAGAGGGATTAAGAGCAATACTTAAAGCTTCACCCACTTAGAGTTCAACTCTTCTCCAAATGAGTAAAAAGTAGAAACTAAAAATTCTTTATAATTCAATTCTCAGCAGCCCCAGCGGGGTGATGTTAGGGAGTGCAGTGGTCGGGGCTGGACATTGATCTCTGTAAGTTTAGCGCTGACAGATGAACACGCTCCCGCCCTGGTGTTAGGATCACATTTCAGCCGTTTATTTGTGCACGGTCCCTGCACACTGTGACAGTCGCAGATTGCAGCACATCATGAAGTGCAAATTCGTTTAAAGAACTGTGTCTGCAGCCAGTTTAATTGCTGCGTGGAAAGTACAATGTGCCAACAAATGAGTGGGTGAGATCTTAAAGTTCAAATTAAGAGCTCTCTTAGAGTTTGACACACCACTATTTGCGTCATCGTGAGCAGTCAGTGTTCATTTTCTTGTCCAAATGGCAAAAATGTGATCCACGTTTCCTTGCATTGCTTTCCTTGGTCAAGTACAGGATAAACGTGACTTGGTTCGAAGGTGATCCTCTTCTCGTTGACAGCTTTCCGTCTGGTCCCTCCTTCCATCAATCTCCGACTCCAACGCCGGTATTTGCAGCAATCTTAGGAGTATTCAAAGAGGATAAAACGTGGCACCTGACTGATAGTAAATTATCCCCCTCCCCGATCCTCAAACTGTGCATCAAAGCTCAGATTTACGACTCAACTCACATCTAAGGGAGCTTAAAGATCTGACATTGTCACCGAGTAAAGAGTTGGCGTGTAATTGAAATGAAAAGCACAAAAGCAGTGGTAGATCGCACTGGAAACTCCCAAAGCCTGCAGATTTGGAGTCACAGCCCCCGTAGCCACAAGTGGAAGCCAAGTCAAATCCCAATTGCTCACAAGTGTGTCTCTCTGCGTGTCACACCGAATCCAAACTCCCTCATCATTTGTGGCGGCGGGCGACACGATCCCTGACAACTTTCACATCAGTTGGGGGATTAGAGGCATGAGGTTTACGCTGGCCTTACCAGAATCCAGGATAACATTTTTTGATTCAGCAATTTAAACTAATTTCAAGGCTGGCTCTGCAGCAATTTTCTGGTTCAGTGGAATGTCATAGCCCACTTGGTCACTAGCCTCTTATCACAGGTACCTAACATGAGGGGGGGGGGGGGGGG
>SSNR01000074.1:1689970-1785156 GCA_006937965.1 Callopanchax toddi
GGGGGGGGGGGGGGGGGGGGGGGCTATGCTAATTGCCTGGTATTGAGAGCTGAAGGGACAACATTTCCTCCAGAACTCACCTAAAAGGTTCAATATGACTAATTCTAGTGTTTATCTGACAAAAACTACAGGTTTGAAGTGAAAATGCGTACATGATATGCCATTCTAGAAGAATATACATTTTTTTTAGTGTTGTTTTTTATGTTTTTGTATTTATTTTAAACTTAAGGCATGTAATAATAGATTTATTAGAAGATTTGTAAAACCTATAAAACACATTTTGTGTTATAATAAACATGATCTTGATGCAGTTTTTGGTTCAATATCTTTAGATGCTTTAAGCTGTAAGTTGAGACGAGCCTCACAAGTCACACATCCTATAGATAAATCTTTATTTTTTGATAAAAACTGATGAAACAAGAAGAGCTGGACCTGTTTAGTTGAGGATGGAGTGCTGAAACAAACCCTGGTATCTATAAATGGTTTCTGTCGCTTTAGGGAGGAAACTGTTTGTTAAACTGTTTATCACAACTTCCTTTTGCTGCTTTGAAGATAAATAAAACTAAATCTCTTTATCAGATGCAAAAAAAAAAAAAAAAAAAAATTTGAACTAGGTGACAAAATGGTCAACACTGTCATAAGATTGTCCTCTACTTTCTGTAAAAGCTCCCTTTTAAGTTTGGCTGCAGATCAAATAGTTCCTTCTGGCTCTATTTCCTTATGTTTCAAGTAAAAAAAGAAGGCTAAGCAAAACCACAAAGGGTTAAAAAGCAATTTCCCACATCATGACAACTGTACAAATGTTTGGTGGCAAATGTTGGAGGAGAAAAGGAGGAGTCGGGGGTAGATAAGGGGGTGAAAGACTCTGTGGTGGCAGTGGTGGAGTAGAGAGGTTAATCCTGCTGTTTAATCTGTGGAGGTATGGGGGGCCTTATCTCTGCTGCCTGCTGCTGCTGTGCTCTTCCTCAGCATTCCTGACTGTCTGACATCATTCAGCGATGGGTGGTGGCAGAGGGAGGGTGGGGGTGGGGTGGGGTGAAGGATCTACTGGGGTGAAGGGGGGGATGAGGAAAGACAAGCTAGCTGCAGCTACATTAAGTGCCAGAGCTACCTGAGGCGCCTCCCACGAACCGCACCGCGCAGCTTGGTTACCAACCGCAGAGAGTCAGATGCTGCAGATTTGGTTCTCCTGAAAGAGAAGACTGACTGACAGCCTCTGTTTCCATATTTGTTTTTGGGAATTCGTGATGAGGGAAAGGAAATGCTCTGGCCTGCAATCTGACAAGGCTGTTTACAAACCAAACAGCTGTCAGCCAACCGCAGGCTGCAAGGAAACAAGAATCCCACAAAGGCATGAAGCGTTGCTCACATAGATGTGCTGCAAAATAAAGACTTATATCAAAAGCAACGTCTCCCTACAATGCAGCTAATTTGCAAAAAGAGTAGATTACACGAGGGTTTGACATGAACAAGATCTTCTACAACAATAAGTCTTCGGCTGAATTCAACAAACAAAACATAAAAAAACATGTGACTCGCCTCCAGGAAGAGTGAAAACAACAAATCTACAATGCTTCAGATCATGACCCCCGCTTGACCTTAAAACAGACATTCATGTTGCAGCCTTGGATCTAGTCTCTTCGCTGCAGGGCTCACGTAACGATGGCCGAAGGTTCCTACTTTACAGCGTTCAGTTATTTAAAGTGGCGGCGGATTATAACATCAACATTACAAGGACAGCGCTAAGAGACGTGCTCTTTCATTCGTTAGTTTTCTAAGTGGAACTCGGAGCATCCTGATGAACAGGGCGATCATTGAAGCTGTCATTAGCTTTAGAACTCTGGAGTGGAAACAATAAAATAATGCTCCAATTTACTGATAATGATAAATAATAGAAACTCAGATTTATTGGCACAAGCCTCATGAGGGTGGAGGGTTTGGATTGATATCAAATCCTGTCTCACATTAAGTGTTTTTTATTAGTAGACATCAAAAAAACTAAATTAAATGTTAACTTTTGTAATTTTTCTGCAGTTTTTATCTGAGACTTGTTCATGCAGTAAACCTAATATTGATTTTTATTTACAATTTGATCATTTTCCTTATAGGTTTTCCTCGTAAATCCATAAAGCGGAGCATAAACAGATTTATGTTTCTAAATCTAGAGCAGTGTTTTAATTAGTTTCAGGTAAAAAGAAAAACAAGAACTAGTAGCTTCTATTTTCCGTCATTTTGTCTTTGTGGCTCCCATCATCAATTTCAATGAGACTCGTAATAAATGAACCAGGTTCTGATTCTTGCACCTCCGTTTCGGGCTCCTCTTCAGGCCGTAGGCGGAGGTTAAAATGCTGGCAGATAAAGAAGCCCCGTTCTGGACATTTGGACCTAATTAAATGAACCGGCACTCAGTCTTTTAAAATCGCATGTTCATGCAGAAAATAGGCAACCCTTAGCTATAGATACAGAAAGAATCAAAGACAGAAACAAAACAAATCTGCATCCAAAGCCTCAGGCTACAAAAACAATTACCAGAAAATCCATTTATAACCAGACAGCTTCCTATTCTTTTAATGACTCTATTAATGAAAACATTTCATTGACTGGCATAAGACCAAACGGTGTCATCCACCTATTGGCAAAAAGAGGGAGAACACCGGTTTGTATATTCACAGAGAAGTCGACAAGTAAAAGCAGCAGTTATAAATCAAAGTGTGAAATTTTGGAGAGCTCGTGTCAGCTGTAGTTTGGGTTTATGCTGGCAACTTGTTTATGCCAAAAAGAGGAGCGCTGAGTTCTCCGTGTGTTTATTAAACTTTGCTGTCTGGAGGTGAGTTTTTGTCAATGATGCTTTGGGAAATTTAACAGAGTTACTTCAGCTTTTCATAAAAATAACTGACTTTAACAAATTTACAGCTTCCAAAATAAAATACATGTTCTGAAAGACTTTGAGCAGAAAATTCAAACAAAGAGTTCCTTAAAAATAAGAAAAAGCTGCTGTCGTTGGATTGGACGGAATATGAAATCAGGCTGTTATAGAGAGACGTAAAAGGAAAAATAAACTTCAAGGAGCGACGACTGAATGAATTCTGTTCTTTTATTTCTACAGAACCCCTGTGTCTCCTGTTTTAAGTTTCCTGGATACGAATTAAATAAACACTGACATATTTTCATTGAAATGTCAATAATAAGAATGAAAATCCCAGGTCGTAATATTTAATTACAAACACTGATTGAGTCTGAATGAACGTATTCTGTAGCAGCAGGATGAAGTTTTAGTAAATTAATGCTAAATTATTTGGTTTGGGAGGAAATTAGTTCTTGCTTTTTTATTTTTTTGACATTATAGATGTTTTTAGGTGAGTGGATAAAAGTCAGAACATGTTAATAGAACATCAGATCAAATTAAACAAAGAGGAAATTTAAATAAGACATTAGTCTGGAGTTGTGTTTTTAATAATTTGTGTCATTTATGTGGGTTGTGTTGATTTTTTTAAAATTTAGAGTATCTATTGTTCTTATGTTCTCTTTTAATTTGTTTTTTTTAAGGAAAGTCACCCTCTTTATTTGTTAATCACAGCCCTATTATAATGCTGTAATCCTTAAATTGAAATGATCTCATCAATTAAACATTTTCTTCACATCTATTTACATTTATTTGTGCACATTAAGAAGCAAATGGAGAGAAAACTTGTGGGATGGGTTTTTTTGGCTGTTTTTAATTGAGGTAAGTCCATTTCTTCCTCTGTTGTAAGCCCCAGCTAGCCGTGTTAATGCACAGCTGATGGCTAATGACAGGTGTATTAAGTGATCATGGGATTTTAATGGCCACTTATCCCTGACTGTCAAAGGCAGAGTCTGCAGAAAGCTGCTGGGAGCTGCTGCAGCACCTGTCGGTCTGCCAAACCCACATCTCTCTCTCTCTTTCTCTCCACTTTCAGCTTCATTCACTTCATCACCTTTTTACAGGAATATATACATAAAAACACGAGGCTGTAATTTTTCCATCAAAACCTTTCCAGCAAACCTGAGAGTCGTCCATTTGTGGGTTTTATTCAGGAAAAAAACCAGCATTGATGTTGACGCGTTTCTAAAAAGCAGCCATAAATACACACACATTAACCCTAATGAAATCCATTAGTTCTCCTCTTTGTTCTTATCTGCAGATTTCTTATTCACTCCCTGCAATCTACCGATAAGAGCATCTCCAAATAATAATGAATAAATGCAAACATAATCAGCCGACACTCTATAAACATTTAAATTCCTGCAGGTTTATCAGAGTTTTACACATTAGTACTCTTACTTTCAATTGAATATTTCTTGCTGAGAACTCAAATAGATTCTGATGCAAAAAAAAAAAAAAAAAACCTTTGGGAAATACAGTTCATCTGACAAATAAATTGTTAGAAATACACAAGAAAGCCTCCAGTTTGATGTTTTGCATTAGCAGAGAAAACAAGAAAAAAAAACAAGTGTTTGCAGTGGCGGATCACTGCGTGTGTATTGAACAAACATTCAGGAAGCAGGAGATAAGATGTTGTATTTTGGTGTTTTGACATGACAAGAATGCTGTTGGTTCTAAAATAATGAGCAGATAAGATGAGGAGGCTGGTGGGTCACCTTTGAACTGTGTATCTTTGAGAAAAGAGGTAGGAATGTTTCTCTCTGCTTCTCCTTCTGGCAAAGATCACTTCTCACCGTGATTCTCACGGGGATCCATGTGAAACACATCCAACACCCACATAACTTCAATTTAAGATCTGTTCCTCACTTAGTGATATCACAGTGTAACATTTCACACAGTGCTTTCCCAATGCCGTGTCTGTTCTTCCTATTGGTGTGATTGCCCCTGCAGGTTCGGTCCCCCCATGGTAATGCTCAACACCGGGTCTCGATGGAGCGTTTGGATGATGGCGAGCTACAGGTCACTCATCCCAGCGTTTCCCTCTGAGAAACACGTGTAGGCTCACTCAGCATCGATGTAATCATTGGATCAGGGTGTTTCTCTCAGTAACTTCACACATCTCATCAGGCTGCATTTCAAATGCTAGTGGTTTTATTGATTTCCATTAGCACAGTTCACACCTCGTGGGTGAGAACATGGCCACGTTGGTTTGGATATTTGAACAATCAGATTGTTTAACACACTCCGCTGCTCTTTGAGATGAACGCCGCTCTTCCCTACGTGGAGTTGAGGTATATGTGCTGTAAATTTGATGTAAGAAAACGTTTCCAGTGCATGACATGTGTTTGTTCCCTTACCTGCCAGAAAACAGGAGATGATGGTTCTGTTCCCTGTTGGATTGTAGTGGGAACCATTAAACCAGACCTCCACTGAAGGCACACGGCACTAAGAGCCACTGGACGGTCCAGGGGACACACTTGAATGTCATGTTGGATCACATCACGTGTACGGGGAGTAAGGTCAGAACAGAGCGGAGAGGAAGACCGGAATTGGAAAAAGGAGTCAAGATGGACACAGCTGCCACCCAAAGAGAGACGTAATTAAAAGGGACATTTCTCTGCTCCAACTGTTATACACACACACACGCATGCACACACACAGAAAAACCTGCAAATGTAATTATTTTAGACAATCCTTTAGAAATAAATTCAAATGTTTCTATTCCTTGCAATAATCTGAGCGGCAGCAGCAAGCGGGCTGAGCTGGGTTTTAAATTGGATCAATCAGATCAATAGTTGGCTAACCTGGTGTTTACTTTAGAGCACAAAGTAAAGCTCCACAATAAAGGCAGATAGAAATATCTACAAGAGTTTAAAAAAATGAAAAATATTGATCGTTTTGGCTCCATATTATTGTATGGATTTATTTTTGTTGCCTGATCTATAATTACTGACTTAATAACGTTAACTAAACACTGAACTTTATACTTCGATAGTGTTATTAGTTTTATAGTAAAATATGATTTTGAGCAGCAAATGTGATAGTGACAACTGTGGTTTAGGATTAAAAATGTCAGAACTTTTTATCTTTTTTTACAAGACTTTTATTTTGTAAAATTAATTTACATAAAATCCACTAATTTTGGCAGATTTGACATTTTTAGGGTCCAATATTGCTCTGTTGGCTAATGTTTGGATTATATTGGAGCCTCATTACTCAAACTTGTATAAAATACTTTGGGAGACAGAAGAATTCTGACAAAAATAACATCAGTGTTAGACGACGTCTCCCATCCAATGCATGATGCTGTTGGAGAACTGGAGAGCTCCTTTAGTGACAGGATGCAGGAAGGAGCGTTATCGTAGGTCCTTCCTCCCAGCAGCCGTTAGACTGTATAACCATCACTGCTCCCAACAGACTGCTTAAGTGTGTACATCCCTGCTGTATTTGCAGTTTTTATGCACAAAAATGTTGCACATCCCTCATAATAAGAACCCTATTCAGTCTGATAGTTCTGTGATTTTATCTGAACTTGACTAAAGTGTGTACATCCCTGCTATATTTGCACAGTTTCTTATGCACAACCAGTTTTTTTATGCACATCCCTCATAGCAGTAACCATATTCAGTTTGATAGTTCTGCGACTTTATCTGGTAATGACTTTTGATGATTGTACATTGTTTTACTAGTATCTATGCTAGTATTATTACATATTTTTTGTGCCATGACTTTTTTGCTTTTAGTTTTCTATTGTACACGTATTTTTTTGTTCTTGTGTGAATTTGTTTTTTCTATACTTGCCTGTAACTTGCTGCTGGTGCACCTGAATTTCCCCACTGAGGGAAAATAAACGGCTTTTCTATTCTATTTTGCATTTCCAGTAGGTAAACACTATTTTAAATCAATTTACATAAATAATAATGAAGAAAATAACCCAATTTTATTGCTGATAAACATGTTTATACAGTATATTGGGCCTTTGAAATGATCAAATTTAGCCATAAAATCACATCCAAGGTTTTTAGGAGGAAGAATCAATAGTTGTGATTGATTATTTATGTGCCTCAGACATACATACATTCACTTTACATGATAACATTTGTGTTAAAGCTCCAGTTGATACAACAAACACGTTGAAATTCAGTAATTTGGAACCTTTCTTTGCAGCTCCATTCATCCCACCATCCATTCGGCTTTATAATAAGAAAACTGCTGAGTCGACATGAAATCCCAGCTTGTGTGTCACCTGGTTTGTTCTTGTAAGCGTCCGTGTGATGATCGCTCCTCGGAGCTGTCAGGATCAAACACTTCTACGTGCCTCACCTAGTAAGAGCATCGGCGGGAACGCCTTTGTCAGCAACACGAGCGTCTTAACTAAATGCCAGCTAACAAGGCTAAAGGAAAAAACAGACGCGTGAGCTCATTAAGGCGTTCTATGATCTCCCTGGCCTCCAGCTGTATGACTGGGTGGTTGTAAAGAAAATTTAGCTGGGGAGAAAGTCAATGAAGTGATGATGAAAATGAGCCCCCCTGATGCAGCTGATTGATTTTTTTCAGTGAAAAATGGCAGGTGTGCTGGGACTACTTGTCGGCACTGCACAAATTGCAGGAGGTATGGGGAATCGTTTCCACTTGGTATTCTCATGCTATCTGATTTTATCATTGGAGGATGAGGGGAGAACGGTAAGCCTTGAGATTCAGAGCAGAAAGGAGTTGACCTTGACGGAAAAAATTTCGAACCATGCACGGATTAGAAAACTCGCTCTGGGTTCACTTTGCGCAGGTGAAATAAAGTTAAAATTCCATAAAATCGTGTTTTTTGTGTGCGTGTGACATGCGATAGAAAATGGATTTAGAGTGAAAAGATGTGGAGACTTCAAAGTGATTCAGCTGACAGCTACTTAGGAGAGAAAATTAATCAGTATTGATACTGCGCCCTGAGTACGGGTTAGCAGATACTTGAGTCCATACGTCACAAAAAGCAGCCCTGAGAGGATGTCATCTGCAACTGCCAAATGTGAGATTTTGAGATCTCTGGACCTAAATCCTAGTTAATACCACAAGATGAGAGGAGGTGTTTTCTGCAATGTGCAGATGAATCGGTTTTGCCTGAGAAAACGGACAGAAGACTTCAGAGGGGAAAAAACAAACACATTCAATAACTTTCTGCCATTATTGATTTGACCTGAGATATCAAAAATGTTTATACTTTTTTAATAACACCAGAAGAGATGCAGCATGCTAAAAAAAAGACAGATTGCTGAAGTGAGCAGCACAGCGTCCCCATGTGGTGACACTTCATTTCATTCATATGGAGCCAGTAATCAGTGAGGAGACCAGGTCAAGGCATGTTGCTCTGCAGACAGAAGGCTGAAGCACCTGGCTGTGGCCTTCCTGCATGTTCTCCTCATGCATGTAAAGAAAATGCATGGATAAATTAGTGAGATCCAAAAAAGTGTGTTTGCTTTTTAGCCTAGTTCTGAAATTTAGATGTAACTATGCTAACGTTGACCACTGGCACAATTCATTTATCTGGATCCATGTCAGTATTAGCGAGTTAGCTAAATGCTAAAAGGCTTTCAGTCCACAGTGAGACCAGCGTCCTCTGTTGGTGTCGTTACCGGAGGAGCAGCTTAGAAGGTGGTGTTGCCATGGTGTTATCTAAATGTGCAAAGACTAGTTTTAGAAAAACCTGTTTTCAAAGGCGAGTAGATGCCTGCAGAGCCCCTTTTCAGCTTGCTGTATTCTAATTGTCTCAGGGCGTCGTTTACTTTTACTGTGACTGTTTTCATGTGTCCTATTGCACTTTAGGGTCAGTGTGTTTGTTTTTTTTTGTGATAACAGAGGAAACTTTTCCTGCAGCAGTGCATGCTGGTTGTGCTGTAAAACTGCTAGATAAAAAAATGGAATGCAGCCTTCACTAATATGTCTGTGATGTGTTAAGAAAAATGTTCTGTGGTGAAAAAGAAACCTTAAGTTTATGTTAAAATTCTTATTATGTGCTCTCTTTTTAAATAGGCAGGTCAGCTGAAAAGAAGATTGCTATAATCTCTGTGTGGTGCAAACAAGTAGAAGATACATGTTGCTTTTTGATATTTAATGAAGAGACGGGGCATCCTTTATTGAAATTCAGTAAATTAATGGTTAGAATAATTACCTATAAAACTGATTTAACCCTTTGTCTTGCAGGTCAACTCAGTAAAGCACATTTTAGTCCTCATATCTTACTAAATCATGCACTGGACCTAACTAATGAAACATATGGGGATGTTTGAAAAAATGTTACACGCTATTATCATCCATAACTATTACATTAACCCATTAATTTAAAGGTCAACCACTTGGTTATTTTAGACTATATGCACTTACCTTAATGGAAAAAAAACCTTAAATACTTAATAAACTAATTATGATATTTTAAAATAAACATGTTAAACATTATTACTGTATATTTATAGATTGTCTTTGATATTATAAACCTTTTAATTAATAAAAAGACATTAAAAAATAAATGCAAAAACAAACAGGTAGGTTTGCCAGTCAAGTTTATCCTTAAATGTCTACAAAAAAAAAATCAACACTGTGCATTTCCCAGAATGCAACAGTCATTAATCAGACTGCCCCCTCTGCTTCCTAAATGTTCATTTTGTTTCCACGCTAACAGTTTAGAGCAAGTTTACAATAAAGATGAAAAATGATATTAGAGCCAAAGCTGAACTTGACCCTCATCACATCACTATTACATCATCTTGGATATATTTTTCCAGACTCATAAAATCTTTCCTGAGTGTCAAAGAGGGCAGAATATTGCTGATTTAATGGACTGACTGGTGAATAAACATCTTTAGAAACCTTCAGGCTGGAGTAAGCGGCGCTTCAACCCAAAGCTGTTGCAGGTTTTAAGAGTTTTGCAAAAAGCAACAGGTGCAATTTTATTGTTGCATCCTCCGCTCATACAGTTCCTTCAAAATTGTGTAACTTCACATATATTTTTACCGCCTGTCAGGGTGTAAAACCATCAGCGATCCATTCCATGTTTGAACTCCTCCTACATGATGTTCAGTGTCTCCTATGAGCTGTCTGTCAGACGCAAATACGGAGCGAAAAGATCAAGTAACAACAGAGAGAAAGCCGCTTTAATAGCAGCATCTATGAGCATCTTTTTTTATTTTACATGAGTGGGAGACAAGGAGGTGGGTGGTGAGTGGAAGGAGGGAGTGGGAAAAGGAGGGGAAAGGAGAGGGGGGGATTTAACAGATGAACTGATGGCCTTTCGCTGTGTTTTACAGCGTTACAGCCTGGCCAAGATTGTTCTCTGCTTCCCAGAAGACAGCAGTCAAGCTTCAGGAGTCTGATGTTAATTAGAGCCTGTCAGCAGAGCGGCCTTTTAAAAAAGGGGTCAGGAAGAAAGGTCAGCATGCTATGTTATAATTATTTTACATGTTTAAACTGAAGCCTGTGTTTTTTCTTCTTTTCTTTTCGGGGATATGACACCACCGTATGACATAAAGGGACGCTGAACCTGCGTTCACAGCTGAAGCAACTTTGTGATTCATTATGAGAAGCTAAGGGGCCGTTTACTGATGTAAATTACTATTCACAGCAGCATCTATCATTACTTCAAAAGCATGCGACCTCTGTTTATTTTAACCTGCTGGCGACCTCCAGCTGCCACCTGAAGCATGACTCCAGTCATTTTGCAGTGAAGGCATTTTTTGAAGGCAACAAATCTTCCCTGGGTTCAGGCAGGTTTAAACGAACAGGAACTCACCGTATGGATGACTGCAAGGACAGAAACAACACTTCTTTAATCACAAATTTTTAAAAGTTTAAGACCAGAATAATTTGCTCTTTTAGGCACCAAACATCCTATTTATTTGACTTGCTGATAACCAGATTAAATCATTTATTGTATTTTCTTATTTTGAGATTTAATAATAAACGAGCTGAAGAGAAAGTCTTATTCGTTGAGATGCAGGGGAGAGAATTCAGCTTTGTTTCATTTTTGCTGTGAGCCAACCCCATTCTGAGGCTGTTAACCCACAATGCATCAGGTGACACCTGCCTGTCCCGTGCTGACCTTTCTATTTTGTCCTCGACCCGCGCCTGTCCAGCCTGCCTGCCAGTGTCAGGCAGAAATCTCCCAGGGCCTAACTGTGCCACGTCCGCTCGCTGCTTCCACCCTGTCAACCAGGAAACATCTTCAGGTTGGATTGCCTGACCCGTCCGCCGCTCTAACCTCCTGGCTAAATGCATCCCCCCTCCCTCCTCCCCCCACGTCCACAGTCAGGTGGAGACAGGTAAAAATATGCGCCTGTGCCTGCTGGACATTCATCACACCTGCTTCTAAACGTAGCAGAGATAATACAGCATTACAGTCCTCACCTTCATCATGCTGACATTTGTTGCGCCTCGGCCGATCCGGCATCATGTCTTTAATCTGTGTAAACAAGTCAAAGGCCAGCGTGGCGTGGAGGAGGAGGGGGGTGTGCGTGCTGGGATGGAGACACATTATTCAGGACGAGAGGGCGAACCCTGATGGAGATCAGAGCGTACAGTCACATCACGAGTCAAGTCCAGAGTGTGAGCACAAGTGATTGTCCAGCCTTTTTCTTTGTGAGAAAGTCGTGTGAAGATTCCCCCTTTTTTTAAAAATTCATGTGCGCATTCCCAACCCCGGGCTGTGGCGGTATCAGAGAGTGAGAGACTGTGATGTTTGAAACTGACATTTTTAATCTGCACTGCTTCTTCCCGCGATGTGATCTGCTGTGCTGTTGACAGGGACCGAGAGGCGAGGAAGTTGTTAATCTGAAAAACCCATTTCCTATAAAAACATGTTTTTTTGTTGTGTTTTTTTTTTGGGGGGGCCATATGTACGTAACTGTTGGGAAAAAAAAGAAGATAATTTAATGCATCTGTGGGACGCGATGATGATGATTAAGAAACATTTTGGTTTAGAAATGGTGTCAAAATGTTCAGAGGTTATGTTGAAACTGAAACGTGGATAATTCATTCTTCATCATGCTGCTGTCTTCAATCTCTGTGATGTCTGTTGCCAGCAATACTGAGTATTTGTCTATGATGACTAATGTCTAGGATGGAAACAACAGGCATCATAACAACCCCTGATGTATGGAGACTATTACCCTCTATTATTACATTTGTTCTGGGGGCTATTTCATTTGTATCACTGTGCATTCAAAAAAATTCTTTTACCAGATGACATAACGCTGATTACGAATTTAGAAAATCAGACGTCGACGCCGAGATGAACCACAGAGCCAACAAAAGGCCAGAAAGACACGCATCTGTAGCAGATTGTGTTATTCATCCTGCTTGTTTTTATCACAACATTGTCTCAGCGTGACATTTTACATCTATAAGCACATGTTTAGGTTGTGAGAGCTTTGTGTTCACGCCAGCAGTGCAGCGGGTGAAGCTAAATAAATAAAAATCACAAACAGAAGCTCCACCAGATCAGTCGAAGCCTCGCTGAGACTCCACGGCACACAAGTTGTCGAATCGGCACATAAACGCACATCACAGGGTTTTTTCCTCCACTGACCGAAGATAAAGTGTTGAACTTTTACTGAGCAGTGAAGAAAAGATTAGAACATCAGTCAAAAGCAGGGATTCTGTTTGAGGGTGTCAATGTAAATAACAGGTAGACAGAGAGTTCCTCCATGTAATGAGCTGCAGATTCAACACAAACTGAAGGTGTTTCTGGTTCTGTTTTAATTACCAACAAACTAGAGACACACACAATCAGTGAGACTTTGTGAAAGTAAAATAAAAAAAAAATTAAATTGTGTTTATTTTTGTTTATTGACTCTTTGTTTGGACTAAAACCTCTGACACGACCTGCTGTAACATTTAAATTCAGTTTATTTTAGTCTGTGTTTAAAAAATGCCACAGACAGAATATATTTTGTTTCTTGTTTGGATTTTCTCATTAATGCATTTTTGCAAAAATTGTATAAACAATGCATTTTTAATGTCCACACTGAGAAATATGCCCCCCCCCCCAAAAAACCTTGCTTTTTCAGATTTTAAAAATTTGTTTTAAAAAAAATTTGTTATTTCATAAATAATTATGGTGACAATGATAACAATAATAGCATTTTTTAAAATCAACATATTTCTTAGAATTTATTTATGTATTAATTCCTTTTATTCCAGTTTAAATACGATTTAGGTACTAAAGTTATCTCTACATCCAATCCTGATCCTGGAGGGCCGGTTTCCAGCATGTTTTAGAGGTTTCTCTGCTTCAACACACCTGATTTCAGTTAGTGACATTCTACAGAGCTTGATCAGAAGAGGGGATCCAACTATTGATTCAGGTGTTTGAGAAAGGTAGGAACTAAAACATGCTGGATACCGGCCCTGGAGGACTGACTTTGGACACGAAAAACAAAATGTATTTTCTGTATAATTAAAGGAAACTCTTAAAAGGTGTGGTTTACTTGTTTTTTTTATACATTTGCAGTGTTTTCTTGCGTAAATCAATGCCTTATGAGTCATTTTTATAAAGAAAAAAGCTATGATGCTTCTAATTTATGATGCAAAAGTTTGCTGGTTCGTAGGTCCACTTGAAACAGCAGGTTTCCTCATATTATTAATGATATGCACAACCCTCGCTTCTGATTGGCTCTAGGTATTTGATCCAGAATGTGACAGTAAAGTAATCTAGCCAGATAGTTACTAAGCTAAGGGCGAAGGAAACAAGAGAAGAACCGTTTCCTCAGCGCTTGTCAATGAATGTTTCAGAATGGTAATACCTACATGTGAACTGACATGTTCTCCTAAAAGCTCAGAACGTTCTTCTGTTCCATTCTAACTGAGCTGAAAGCTGTCCGTAGGACGTAACATTAGCTTGTGTGGCAGACCTCAGAAAAACTGCTAATATCGCAGTAAACATATGTTACAAACTTACCAAAAAGCTGCTCCTAAAGACTTTCTCCTCCTCCGTGCAAAAAAACCCCATTCCTGTAAAACAGGGGTGGGGAATCCTGGTCCTTGAGGGCCACAGTCCTGCATATTTTAGTGGTTTCTTCTCTTCAACACACCTGATCTAAATTAGTGGGTGATTAGGAGCTTTTTGGTTGCCTTGAAGGCACACTGATGAGGTAATTCAACATTTAAATCAGGTGTGTTGAAGAGAGGATACCTCTAAACCATGTAGGACCAGGATTCCCCAGCCCTGCTGTAAAAGAATTTTAAAACAACGCATACCTACTAAACTACTTTTAGAATACATTAATTTATGCTTAGTTGAAAACGTGATTTGGACAAAAAAAAAAAAAAAAAAGAGATTAATGCTAAAATGGTACGATGGTACAATTAAAAAAAATGTTAGTTGAAGTTTTAAGTGAAGGATTAATTATCACTGAGATGAGAAGGACAAACTGATTACTAGAAGTTCAAACAGAGATTAGTTAGTGAGAGATGACTGGAAACTTCCTGACTAGATTTAAAGGCTAAATTCATTTCTGCCCTAAGAACACGAACATCAAGCCAGAGCAGGATGGTTTTATGCTTTGTTAGTAAAGGTCAGGCTGGCACATTGATGATGTGCCTATTATCCGTCTCAGCTGCAATCTGTTTAAAATTACCTCATTATGTTAATGAACAAATCAAGTGCACCCCTGGGCCCTGTGCACTCTCACTTAGATACTGCTTATGCCAAGTCACGGGCTTCCAGTGCCATCAAGATAGACTTGATTGGAGGCATTTAACACTACATGTATGCCACCTAAACCATGAGACGCCATTAATTATTGAAGCCTTTTTGTCAGGTTGTCTGATCTTCAGATAGGGGTCAGAAACAGGTGAAGCTTCAGGCTCCTTCATCCATCCTCAACTTGATGAGTGTGTGGAGTTCACATTTTCTGCAAATGTCAAAACGATTGAGATGATCTGAATGAGTTTAAAATGCAATGCAATGATAATTTATCTTTTTTATTCCTTAAAGATTAAAGCTATAGGAATGTTTTATATTTGTATTTTTGAATTGAGCTTGAAAGGAAAACGTCATTACAGTAGATTCACAAATGAAAAGATGAAGCGTTTTCACATTTTAGGAAGACATATTCATTAATATTCAATTAGAAAGATTTGCATAAACATAATTTTAAGTTACCTGCTTAACCTGCCCTTGGTGATGTCATTTGGGAGTTTCTCAGCTGCAGTCTGCTCTGGTCTGAGGAAATGTGTGATGCCTCTAAAGCAGGACAGCCTCGGCGTAATAAAATGCAAAACCAAGTCATAAAAATTTTACCACTGACATTTTGTTTTGTAGCAGTTTGCCCAAAACACAGAGAGAATTCCTGCAGAGCAAAAGGCCATCAGTCTAAGAGGAATACATGCATTGTATAATATTGTATAAGGAGAAGTTTCTATCACCATTTGCTCTCTTATTTCAGCTGTTGTTGCAGCTTCGCCTTGCAGAAAACTCAAGTCGAAACCACATCAAGGGCCTTTCAGGACGTATTGAATTAGTATTCACATTTCTCACCTCTTGTGCTCCAGCTGGTATTTCCACTAAACTTCACTCAATTTCCTCGGCTCTTTGTTTTCAGGGATGTGAATGCTTTCATGCAGAACATGTAAGTGGCCTCCCAAGTTCTTATTGATTGGTCCACAGCCCCGCTGAAAGATCGGACACTCGGAATCTTTTGTCAAAAAATCAAAAAGCAGTCAAACGCTGACCCATCACCTGCTGGGTTCTGTACATTTAAACAGCTCTGTTTGTTGGGCTATTTGTCTAGCTGATGACATTTGACAAACAACAAAAAGTCAAATCAAACAATCATTTGGCAGCCGGCCTCGATATACAGCCGACACTTCAGCAAAGGAAAGGTTTCTATTGGTTCCACAAACATAGACAGCAAAATCTGCTAAATAAATCCCCAGCCTTAATCACCACTCAGCAGCCACTTTAAATGAAGGTTGTTAAAAAGGTTTAAAAAAAAAAACAGCCTACCCGGGAAATTCTGACCATCATTAACCTCTGGCTGACCCTAATTCAAATTCACAATCTCCTGGATTCTGAGGATTAATGCTACATTTAAATAATTAGGGTCAGCGATGGACAAACACCACATCTATAAAACCAGAGCTGACATGACCACCACTGAATTTAATAAGACTTTCAGCCACAATGAGCTGTCATCTTATATGGAGGTGGTGCATGAAAATGCAGAAGGAAATAACATGTTGATTAAACTGTTTAATGCAGCAAGCGCCATTCTGGTTTATCACAAACCACATCCTGAACCTTATTCTTACACAAATGAGTTGTCGCTGCCTGTAGCTGGTTTCCATTATATGAAAGGGTCTTTATGTATAAGTTAGTAATATGCAGTTAAAGAAGAAGAATTGTCATTATTATTACAATAAATAGAGTGGAAAACAGGGATGAGGGGACATATTTGTCTTGTTTATTATAGGCTACTGGAGGTTTACAATAACAGTGGATGGAAGGGATGTTAAAGAAAATTAGTGAAAAACACAGAAAATTAAAATAAAAACTCTGAATTTTTGTTTTATAAATCATTTTATATAAATGATGAGTTAAAAATACTAATTCAATGTGTTGTTTGCTGTCATGGTGCCCTAAAATGATCTCTCTATATCCATCCATCCATCCATCCATCCATCCATCCATCCATCCATCCATCCATCCATCCATCCATCCATCCATCCATCCATCCATCCATCCATCATTCTTCCAGGCTACCACCTCCAGCTCATCAGAAGTACTTATTCCAGCAGGATTATTCCAGCGGGTTCTGTGTCTGCTCCAAGGTCTCCTCTAAATGGGAAGAGTCCAAATGGACTCTTTTGGATGATGTCCAGAAGTCATCCATACCACCACCTCAGCTGGCTCATTTCAATGAGGAGGAGCATTGACTTTACTCTGAACTCTTTCAAGTAACTGAGCTCCTCGGGAAACTAATTTTAGCTCTTTACCCACAGCTCACAGATAGGATAGGAACTAAATCAGTTCTCTCTTCGCCACAACAACATCCACACACGTCCTCTCCCTAATACTTCTCCACCTGGCACAAAAGGTCATTCCCAACCTGAAGTTGGCGATACACTTCTTTCTGGTTGATGTTTTTCTATTTTCCAAGGAAATGCAGCAAAAATATATACACATTTTTCAGATTTTAAACTAGAAAATAGGCCTTTACCTACACTGCAAAAACTGATTTCTAAGAAAGTTTTTACAAAGCCTTGTTTTTAGATATGCTATCTTATTTTATTCTGAAAAGAAACTATTTTCTTACAGCCCAACTTGAAATAAGCCAAATCTTCTTAAATATGGTCAAATTTTCCAGAATTAAACAAACAAATCTGCAAATGGGGTAAGCAAACGTTGCTTGGCTAGGTACCTTAAAAATAATTAGCTAGTTTTAAGAATTCTAGCCAATCGACTTTTGCTTACCGCATTTGTTTTGTTTGCTCAAATCTAGAAAATCTAGAAAATGTGACCATATTTAAGAAGATTTGGCTTATTTGATGTAGGGCTAAGAAGATATTTTCTTTTCAGACTAAAAATAAGTTTAAATATCTAAAAATGAGGCTTTAAAAACTTTCTTAGAAATCAGTTTTTGCAGTGTACCATTTCAACTAATGCAAAAAAGTTCAAATTTTGTGTGGTGATGTGATACATGTCCAACATGACCCAGCATCTTCTTTATGTGTCATTTTTCATCAGCAGCTTATATTTCTTCATGCTTTACCCAAGTGAACAAATAGGTTTAAAATGATGTTAATTCATATTAAAAGATGCAGGGAATGATTATCACTTGCAGCACTTTGGAGCAGAGTTTTAAATCATGAAATCAGATGCTGTTTAAACATGTCAGGACTGCACTACTTTCTGCTGGAAACTGGTGATGGTAATGTGCCAAGAAATGTTGCAATGCGCCAGATAAATGCAAGGGAGGAGAAGGATGCTGCCAAGCAAACATGGGTGTAAACAATCAGTTCCCCTCATTTGCTTTATTTCACGTTACTTTACTCCTCAGGTGGGCTGGAAATCAATCCGGTCCACTAGAACGAAGGACGTCTCAAATCCCAGCTCAGTGCAGGAGGCTTCCCAGTGGAGGTTTGTGTGATATTACAAGGAACTCTCCAGAAATCTGTTAGCAGGTAGACCTTTATTACAAATTAGAAACTTTACTTGTGACATTTCAGACATCAAACAGCCTTTTTGGTTCCATGATCAGTTTTTTTCCTGATGGATTATCTTCAAGGAGAGAAACTAACAGATAAAAATTAATTAGTTGATGTTATTAAACCTCCCTAGGATCGGTGCATGCTTTTAGTAAATAAAATATCAATAATTGAGCAGGAAGAATGATAAGTAAATCCACTCCTGCAGCTTAAGTGCTTTCAGTGCTTGGGCAGTGATTTGAGCTGGGGTTTGATAAACCTGCTCACTAAAGGCTGTGAAGCACATGCAGACCTTTGTTTGTTTACAATAAAAGGGACATGTGTTCTTATTTATTTTTACCATGTTGACATGCAGACTGCTGTGCTGGCAGTAAAAACAGCACACTCTCATTATTACCTGGAAAGCACTTTGCATTATTGGTCCTAATATAAACTCCAAGGCATGTGGAGCTGTTAAAGCCTGCAGAGTGAGAGCTGGTCCAGCTGTGCTGTCATCATCAGAAACAGTCACATTTCAGGCAGGAGTCGGGTCACCGGCTGCCAGAGGAACATTAGCTTTGAGAAGGATTTGGTTGACAGATTATGCATTTTAAAACTCCACGGTATCTGGACACGTACTCGGCCCACTCTCTTTTTAAACATGGCCCCTACATGGTGCACGACTCTGAAAAAACCTCCAGACTGTTAGTGTTTTATGCACCAAATATTTTAAAATGATAACGTTTTTGAAGATGCCAGTGAGTGGACAGACTTTTCTTTACCTTGCACACAAATCACACCAACAAGTAAACAAAATGTATGGATGCATGCGTCACCTCCCGTTTGAATTTATACCTGTGGCCATTTGCCAACATGCAGACATGCTGCAAGGCTGAAGGCAAAGAGTTTATATTTGATAGAAAAATAATCTTGTGCACAACACGAGGTGTTATTTTCCCCTCATCAACCCACAAACGTTCCTCACGCTGAATCTCATTTAACACCTGTTGTTGGTGCATGGATGACTTGGATGTACGTCACTAAATATCACGTTAAATATATCCTGTCACGCATATTTCCAGCTGTAAGGTGAAGTTCCTGCAAGTTTCCCAGATTGTAGAGAGAATTTACAGCAGCTGAAGTGAGATGACACTTCAAACAGCCAGCTGATCCTCTCATTGGAAAATATATTTAAAATTTTTGACGAGTACTTTAGGGTGCTTGCAAAGTGCTAATTAGGGATATTGATCCAACAGAAAACTGTTTAAAAACAAGAAGTCAGTCTCCCACGATGCATTCTGCTGTGAAAGCGTGCCAGCTAACTGCTTTTGTGAAGGGCATTTCTCCCTGAAAGCCTTGATGATATAATGCCCGCTTTGTTTGAGTGTGAAGGGGTGATTTGGGGGAGTGGAAGGGATCGGCGAACATTACTCCTTTACTCTCCCTCATTTCTATCTCTCTGTTCACTCCTCTTTGATCACAGCTAACATCTGCCCGAGTTTTTCAGGTTAAAATCGGTGCTGCTTTCAGCTCTAATGGCCGAATGACTGACAGGTCAGTGGCGAGAAACAAATGTGAGCCTTCATCGTATGAGGCATCCACATAAACACTCGGCAACCCCAGGGCCACGCTTTGAATTGCTAATTTGTTTGTGACAAGGGCGACAGGGAACAGGTTTTCAGGGGGGGTGAAACCGTTGCTGTTGCAAAGTATACCCCGGCGCCTATTTACAAAGTCATCAATTCAGTGTGTTTTTCACTTCCCCCCACTGCTTCCAGACAGAATGGACAGTTTTCTGTTTCCAACAACATTGATCAGCCTTTGAGCAGCTGGGACTGTGAATATTAGACGGAAAATGATTGGCTAGGCTCGGAGAAATAGCTCAACACCGAGAAACTTTGATTGACTTCCCTTGGGGAGGACACTACTTCGAGGTCTGTGTTGATGTACTAACCCAAAATGCAGCTGGAGACAGGTACATGTGTGTGTGTGTGTGTGTGTGTGTGTGTGATGCTGAGGAAAAGAAAGGCCAACACAGGAGATGGTGTGATGTCGGGCCCACTCTGCGTGGGATGTAAACGAGTGTTTTCTATTCTGGGTGGAGCGGAAAGCTGCAACATCACCTCTCCAACACAAAAGTCTTACAACAAAAAAGACAAACGCACAATAGAAAAATTAAATATTACAGTTTTTCTCGATGATTTAAAATGCTTGTCGAAATGTAGAGCAGTTGGACCCGTGTCAGCGGTGACACACAGCTTATGGCAGAGGAATCCTTTAGTGACACAATTTGCCTTCCATACTTGTCCACCGTGAACACACTGACATGACATATGTTACTTTAAATTCAGCCTGACTTCACGGGAATGCAGTTATCCAAGATGTCAGTGTCAAATAAAATGAACTACAGAATAAAGATTTATGTCACAATTTCCCAACATCCCAAAGATTCTTGGGGTTTTAAAGTTCACGTCAGTGTCTCACTAATAAATCAATGAATGTCTGTCTGTCTGTGTGTCTGACTGGTCTTCATCTGTCTTGACAACCATTTGTCTGATTCATGTCAAACTTGGCATCGGTGCTGCTGGAGACCCAGGTGAGCGCAGCATCAGGTTTGAGGACAGTCCAATGAAATATGGTGTCATTTTGGGAATTTTTCTACCCGTTCTGTGGATTCTGAATAACAAGGTGCCCTTGGTTGAATTCTGGGAGTTTGCCTTTTAATTTTTTAGGTAAAAACCATCTACATTAAAAACAGTAATGATGCTAAGAGACTATGCTCTATACTGAAGCCCCAAAATGGATTTTAGTGAACTACGGCAACATTTATAACCTAATATTGTTGCTTATTGTTAATAAAATGATGGTTTTTAGTCAATAATAGGTGATATTAAAGGAAAAAGCTTTTTTTCTACCCTGAAAAAGCAAACTGGACCATGATAAGTAAATAATTTAAAGCAATGCTTTAACCAAAGCTAAAAATACATTTAATTGGTTGAATTTTGCTAATCCTTTCTAGGTAAAGTCATCATTAGCTTGGCCATATGAGCAAAGCAGGATTAAATATGTTAAGAGGTATTATTTTCCTAATAATTACCACTTTTATTTTAAAATATGCAAAGTAATTGATAATTTAATTTCTCCAGTTGCATCAGTATATTTTTAATTATGGCCAGAGGGAAGGCTGGGATGGGATGCACACTGTCTGACTTCAGAGACCCCGGCGTTAACACTAACTGGTCCTTTGGAAGGACAATTAGTGATTTTTAATGTACTCCCTTGACCAGCAGTCAGCTCAATTAACCTACTTATTACTTTTTTCTCCATTTATCACCTTAAAATGTATGAAAATAGTCAGAGTCAGACTGTTTTGTCCTGATTTTAGACTCCAATTCACGGTTTTCAGAGCAATTTATTATAAATCTTTACAGGAGAAAAAAGAGAACTACCATCTGCTAAAGAAATGATTATTCACAAACTAGAATATTTGCAGTGCTTAATTAAATTTTTTTAGTAGTGAATACTTCATGGTAAACATAGTTTGGCATCATAAAAATCTCAGTTTTTGCAAAAAAATACACTTTTAGACATTATGAGACGCAATAAAGACAATATTGGACTAAAAGAATTCTCTTTGTTTTACAGTTTTTTCTTTTAAAGCTGTAAATGTCAATGGACCACTCTTACATCCTACATCCTGAGGTGTTACACTCACTGCTTTTGTGTTTAATTAAAAAATAACCGACAAGTGAAATTTGGAGAAGTGCACAACAAAAATGTCACAACAATATGAGCACTAACACAAATAACTCATTATAATCGACCTAATATATAATTCCTTTATTTATTGTGCAGAAAAAAAATACAATTCCAAGCTGTGTGAGGCTAATGAATTACTCAAACTATGCATTTACTGCTTGATCTATCAAGGCCACCACGCAGGCATCTCTTCTAGTTTATGTTCCCTGTCTGGCCCCACATGGCCTCAAACGACTCTGCTGAATGCAGAGGGACTCGAGATGCAGCGAGGCACTCGCAGTCTTTGTACTGCCGGTGCAAAGTAAGAGCTCTGTTGTTGCACAGTGAGACCTAATGGAGCAAACAGAGGCTCTCCAAGGTTTGTCAGAGTGGAAGAGGAGACGTTTGCTCGGTATTGTGCACTGGTGAAAGTGGTGCTTACCTCTAATCAAACATCACAAGTGTAATTTCAAGTACCACAGATAAAAACGTGCTTCAATCAGCCTCAAAAAATGGCCATATATGTAGATGTTGGTTAAAAGTTTGCTTAAAAGAGACAAATTCTCAAAAAAAGAGACAATCTGTCTCAGTTATTATTCATCAACAAGTTAAATGTGCAACAGAGACATGCAAAAAATATCAACAGAATGTGGTATTCATGGTTTTCGGCAGATTCACTACTTCATTATTCCATGTCAGACTAAACTGTTGCTTGACATTTGCGTGGCCCTTGGAGGTGGGTTGAGGCTGCTCTTGCTGTAGGATCTGGAGGAAGTGTTCAGCTGCTGGCTCAGAATCTGTTGTGAACTCAGTGGTGCTCTAAGCAACCAGTCTGCACAAAGTGTGCTGGCATGCAAATGGAGCAGACCCACTGAAAGTGCAAAGCACGACTCCCTGCCTGGTCAGTATTTAGCTATTTTATAAGTGCAGTTAACTCTGATTTTACTTCATGTAAGATGAGAAAAGTGGGTTTGGAATGATGTGAAGTGACTTTAGCATGACATATATAGCTAACGCTGCTAAAGCTCTAAGGAAAAACCAATGTTTTTTTTTTTTAAATCTGATTTTTATCTTCTGTGAGAATTTTAACTGTGTTCATTTAAGTGTAAGTTTTTCATTCGGAGTCATTTAATGTGACAACACTGGAGCTATTTTATGTTTAAAGTCAAGAAAAAGTATTTTGTGTTGGTAAATCAGAATGTTTTGAGTAATTTATTTTACTTTCTTTGGTGCAATCACTGGGTTACCTCAAACCAATGAATACATTTTTCTTGTTTCTTTCTTTTAGAGCTTGTTTTTTCCTTTGATATTTTGCACCTGTGTGGGTGTGATGAATGTGTGTTCTGCTGTAGCCTAGAGTTGGACAAACCAAACCGGCTCCAGAGAGGGCATTTCTGTGTTTTCAACATCTCTGATTCCTGAACATTCTTGGAGGGGAGATGAGGCATTATTTGATTTGTTATAATTTTGCTACTGAATGCAGCTAAAACTTACATGAGCTGTAGAGAAATAACAGGAAGTTCCTTTCAATTAAAACTGAATCTAATATCTGTTTTGTATGTTTTTAATTATTTTAAAAAATGTCTGGAATTAAGGAATGAACCGCTTTTTAAAATTTTGATTATCTTCTGTTTAGAAATGATGGTAATAATTTGGTCAAATATTGAAAATAACCTCATGCATAATTAATTAAAAAACTTGCACAATGAATTAGTGCATCAGTATAAATAAACATTACCACATCAAAACATTCCAATGTCTCTTAAACTGACCTAGTTAGCCATTTGCTAATTTGATTAGATACAGTTATAGATGTTCATCCAATGGTTACTTTATGAGTGCTTCATTAACATCTCTGCAGACAAACCAACAAGCAAACACATTATTACTGACGGCTGATGATGGTAAACACTTGCAGGGCCACAAAAATGTCATTTCTAAAATATTAAGAAACATAAATATGATTTTGTTGTGATTAAAAACGTTGTCAACTCAACATTAACCATTTAATATTTAAATGAAAAGGAGGTATTTGTTCTTTAAAAGGATGTGTTAAATATTATAGATATGGTCTCATATGTTTGCTTTAATACAAGAAAAAGCTTCAAATTCCCTAAATTTGATGGATCCATTGTTGATCTTTATAGTAAATGTTAATCTATGATCATTAGAACAGTATTTTAGTAATTTTGCTGTATTTGTGTGACTGATGCTCAAAATTCAAAATCAAAAACACATAACCTTTATTATTTAAGAATATTTAACTCAAATTTGTTTTTTTTATATTCACATAAATAAAACTCTTGAAATAATGTTTTAAAATGCGTCTTCCTGCATCAACAGCCAAAACTCTACTGTTCTAGTACTGCAGGTAAGGGCCACGCAAAATCACACTGAGGGCTGCAAATGGCCCCTGTGCCAAACATTGGACATCCCTGTTGTTGGTCCATAAGCTCCAAGTTTTAGCCTGAGATGTCATTCAGTTCAGTTTGATGTCTCTCAAAGTGATTTTCCCTCTAATAGAGCAGCTTAGTCATCCCTCCTCTGACAATGTGTTCCATTAAAGGCAGGAACATTGGGATGTGATGGATCCAGACTGGCAGAAATAACCTGCTAATGCTGAGCTGGTTGTTCTTATAGGTTCAAACACTGATTTAAATAAAACATCATCTCCTCTCTGCCACAATACTATGCTTTATTAGTTATTTAATGTAAATGCATAGCGTGGTTTTGCTAAATTGACATCCAGATTTGAGTGAAAGTCATGTTGAGGCTTGTTCAAAAGTAAATATTGAAAGCAGTCGTCAATCTGAGTGATTTCACAGGGTTTTTTTTTGTGTGTGATCTAAAGCACCGTTGTGTCCTTAAATCAGCCCATTCTCATTCTACACCAGCTTCCTCATTCAAGTCTAATAGTGAAAAATCCCTCGTGGTGCTGCATCTTCTTCCATCTCACTGCCAATTGTACAGGACATCTTTCATTTTCTGTCTCTTCTTTGACATTGTCCCCTTTGGGTTGTGAAAGCAAGGGAAGAATGCACAACAGCGAATCTGCAAGCAGGAGTCACTGACTGAAATATAGACAAAAAAAAAGTGTTTTTCCCCTTTAGAGTGTAGTATTTAAGTTTTAGGTCTCAAGCAGATAAAACAGCCTAAGTCCTATTAAAAGTGATGATGGTGGGCGAATGTTCTCAGCTCATGAAACTGTAATATTCAGCTGTTCCTATTAGTTTAAATGCTGCAGCTGACATAAAGTAAAGATCCATACAGAATGTAAAAATAATCAAACGCGCCCTCCTTCAGCTCTAATCGTCACGACTTTCTGAACCAGGGTTGATAAAGTGTATTAGAGTCAATAGTTAATGCATCCAGACTTCACTTGGCCTCTAAAGTTGAAAGAGCCATATTTCACCCCCCACACATCATTAACGACAAAAGAATGACGCTCGGAGCATGTGGGGGCAGCGCGGTTCCACGGCGCCAAACGCCAGCTCGGTCCACGGTTCTGGCGTGCGAGGAGCTCAGCGCGGACAGCGGTCAAACGAAATGTGTTATTTTCGCAGCTGCACTGCAGTGGCAGGATGCGAGGAGACAAATATTTCTCTCCCTAATACAGGCAGCGGAAGATTTACATTAATTTACCATGAAGACTCGAGTGAAACGCTCTTAGATCCGACAGATTTCAAAGGAAGTTTTTTTTTTCTTTCCTCCCAGCGGACTTGCACCTCTCGTCAAGTTAAAATCCTGGTTAACATTCAAATCATGAACCTCGTGGATAGTTTAAAAAAAAGAAAAAGAAAATGTCAGGTCATTATGGATCGCAATTTTTGCCAGGGTAAAGCGAATACATGAAACCTTTATTACCCACAAGGCAGAGCAGCAAGACAAGACACCTTCAGAATAATTCCTTTCTTACTGGTCAGATCAGACGATCTTCTGGCCGCACCCCTTCCTCTTCTTGTCTTTTTCTTACAAGTTCCTGAGCCAGTCACGTCAGGGTCACTGCCTAATCACATTAGGGCTTGATCAAAGTTGAAGGAGCAAAAAAGGGAGAGCGGGAGAAGCTCATTTCTCACAGTGAGGGGATTAAACCTCAAGCAACATCTCAGGATCATCAGCATAAGGCCAGGTCCCTGAGGCCTGGGATGGGTGGTGGGGGGAGGAGGGGAAGGGCCTCATCAACCTGCTCTAAGTCCAGGATCCAGGTGTCAAATCGAGACAGATGATTGGCTGGCTGAAAAGATCACCTGAGAGTAAATCACCTCTATCGACGCGTGAGAGGTCGGATGATCAAACGGCCCTAACTTTTACACAGTCGGAGAAGCTTATCAATATTTCACAGGAGGAGTCAGCAGCTTTGAAAATATTTGGGTCATATGTTATAAAATAATAGCACCAAATCCAAGCCTCCCGTCCGCCGTGCGGCGTGCATCACCGTGAAACATGCTCTTAGAGCTCACCTGCGCTTATTTATCGCTTTAAAACGCAGAAACGGAATTGATTTTCCTCATAATAAAAAACAAAAAAAAAAACCCAGTTGATCAAAACTATCATCTAAAGAAGTCTGATAAACGTCTGAATGCCTCACTTTGTGGCTGCTTGGGTTCTCATGTGGAGTGTGGTGACATCAAAGCTAAACAATGGGTCTCAGTAGCTTTCCATTGTTCAGGCGTTTACAAAGCTGCAACGTTTGAGTGTCTGTTTTTCCAACAGGCCCGCTGGTTGTTCAGCAACTGGAGCCTTTTCGGTTTCAGATCCGTTTGATAATGTTTCTCTGTGCCTGCGAATTCAAAAAAGGAATTACATGCCTGGACTCGGGAGAAGACGACGGAGCCTCCCACCACTTTTCCATCAAATGATCATGCCTTTTCTCCTTCCCTTTCAATTATGACATTAAATAGATCTCTAAGCTAACGAGCTCCTCGTCGGCGCAGGCCTCATAAACAAACAGAGAACTTCATCACCGTTTTATCTGCAACAATAAGCAGGTTAGTTAATAAACTTTATTTAGTGACACACTTAGGAGGAAGAGGGGAGAAACTTATTGATTTCAAACTGAGATGACAATTATGTTCATTGGTTAACTGTGACTCAGCCTCTACAACGCTCTGCTGCATCGTTTGCTCTCAGTGTTGGGAAATAAAAGCTTTTGTCCTCCAAAAGAAGAAGACATGAGCAAATACCTTCTAATTTAACAAACCGCTGAGTGTTTTCTCATAAATGCAACAATCTCTCCATCATACGGTGGGTCTGTTTGTGTCAACGTTTGATCTGAGAGTGAAAATTTACCTCCACACAGTTTAATGCATATCTTCAATAAAACAAGTATTTCTGGTTAGCTGAGTGTTTCAGCTAATGTGTCCTTGTTACTGCTTGAGTTAATTAACTATTAGAATAAAAATGAATATTTACACACCTAATAGTTTAGTCCATGAGATGAAAAAACACACAAATAATCAGGGTAAGGGTACACCATTGTTTTGATTTGTTGATTTTAATCATTTTTATGTACTTTTATTTATCTTTTTTTTTTCAATGATTATTTTTGTACTTTAAAGCAAAAGTACCAACTAATTCAGTTTTATCTGTGTGTTAATTTGCAAGTCTTTCATCAGAATAAAACTCCAAAAGAGAAAAGGGAAACTAATGATTCATTTTAACATCTAGTTTTGAGAAAAAACATTAAAGATGCTCTTTTTTCCAAAAAGAGAGTTCAAGAGACTGAACATAATCAGGATCATTATTATATAATGAAGCATTTTTTGTTTTTTATGACTTAAATCAATGCAAAAACTCACAGAAATGTATTAAAAGTGACACACCGAAGCACAAACACAAATGCTTGAGGGACACATGGATGCACGCTGTGATTTTTCTGTCGAGGTTTTAGTCTGTATGTTCCTCATTATTCCCGACAGTTGCATCTGCCATTTGTGACGCCTACGACAGACTGCTTCTTTTGTCAGCCGTGTGGTGACCCAACAAAGAAGACGGATAAAGCCACATAGAAAAAGGCTTGCTGTCGGTCACCAAAAAAACTTTCTTTGATCATTTCCTGCAGGTTCTGAGTGATGCTTATGGTGCAGGGCGAAGAGTAAATTTACGTTTGGCTTCTAAAGTGTCACTCTGACCTGAGAGTGGACCAGAGCTCCAGGAGGGACTAGATGTTTTCATTGTGTTTGTTCCCGTTTGGACGACCCAAATAAGCAGGACAGAGGGTGGTCCTCTTAGAAGTGGACTTCCTGCTTTGACCATATTTGGCAGGAAGTTGCTCGGCTTTTTCTTGGTCTTTTCAAAACAAAAACAGAAAATGTTAAATTAATTTTCTAAATACCACATCTTATCTCGGCAAACTGCAAATCAAACACTGGTTACATTTCATTGTGTTGGAGCTTGTTTCTCTGTTACGTTTGCCCTTTCGTATAAGCTTTAAAAACCTTTAATGGACTGCTCACTGCGCGCTCCAACACAGCCCTATTCTGACCTGTCAGCAGGGAGGGGGAGGCTTTATGTTCCTCACTGGGGAATCAACTAGTGAGACATTTGAGTAAATCACAACAACTGAAAACCAACTGTTCAGCGAACCATCAACGACAAATGTCACGTTATTATTATCATCTCCATCCTTTCCACCGATTTCCTGTTCAGACCAGGTTTAACGAAAAAAAGCAACAAAATAACGAGAAAACAAGTGACTTTTTTAATAAAATTCATTTTTGAGAAAATAAACTTGCAGGTTGATGCGTTTCAGAGGAAAGAAAAATGATTATTTTGGCTGATAAGAGGTGGCTTTTCTTGGCAGGTAATTTTTTTTCCTAGTTTAAAGCCCTTGGCAGCGAGCTAAAAAGTTAATTTCAGACTCTGCCTATGATGACAAGGCTTGGCAGTTTAACTTCAGTGAGATTCACAGTGTGCTCACGGTGATGTGAAGATCTTTTTTGATGGGTCTGCAGACTAACAAGGAACAGTCCTCTGATTGGTAGATTATGGTCCTATCACCTAGAAATAAACACATCACTGCCATTTTAGTCAAGACAGTATTTCACCTCAGCTAATGGAATATATATTTTACATACATCCAGGTGGAAGAGGTGCAGAAGAGAGTGAGGACTTAAGCTACAGCTTTTTAATTCTGTCTGTTCATTTTATATATCAGATATTTTGTTAAAAATAGTTATAATGCATAACCATGGCTATAAAACCAGTATTGCGCTGAATATATTGCCAAAAGTATGCAAATATTTTAGTTTGAACCTACAACTATTGTGTTTTATACATAGTTGGGTCACAGTTTGTTTGCATATATTTTTGCAATTTGGTCACCAACCCTTCTCGATGTTGTCTCACGATTTTTTGACTTCTGACATGGAAATTGTGAAGGGTTTCATGACGTGTGCAAAAATCAAGCAACACAAGAGCAAGACCCTGATGCTAGCTTATAAAGCTAAATAAACCATCTACAGAACAACATACAAGTAGCTAGATGTTCATCTGAAATCTGGAAAGTGAAGCAGATGCTAACTAAGCGCCCCCTAGTGGCTGCTTTCAGAACAAACTTCAAGTCCTTCCCCTCCATGCAAACCAATGGGGCAATCATGGTATCTTTTTACAAGTGATGACTTCTAGACCTAACTTTGCTGCTTTATTTTTAAATATTTATTTTCTAATACTGTCATGATGCATTTTTGTGTTGCCGTTTTAGTTTTCTAGTTCCCAGTGTCACTGTTACCCCTCAGCTCTCCAGTCATTCAGCACCTTGCTCACCTGTTTCTCATCAGCTAACCATCCAGCTGCTCATCACCCTCTAAGTATATTCTTGGTTTCATTCAGTTCTCATCAGATCTTAATATTTTGCCCCCCTGTGGTTTTACCCCTGTTTGTTTAATTTATACTGACCTGCCTCCATGGTCTGCTTTGGGTCCTCTTTTGGACCAGGACAGGTTTGGTTCTAATTGGTTATTTGAAGCTTAAAAATCCACCATGATTTTTTTTATAGGTGCACAACCAAACATTCAACACAACATGTTGAATGTGCAAACTCTATAAAACACAACATGACAGTATTTCTATTGAACATCTTCCTATATTTTATTTAACTTCTGATGGTTAAAGTAAAAAAAAAGGGTCTCAATGTCATAATAATGTTTGAATATATAAAGTCTAAATAAAATTGCTGTAGAAACTTTTTACCACATGCCGCCTCCTCTACCTACAAAGTTACAAGTTTAAAGTTGCAAAGTGTTATTGTTTGTGCTCCTAATCTGAGGAGGTGTAGTGGGGGAGCTAACCGCTGCATCTCCGCGAGACATCTCGGAAATCAGTGTGATAAAAAAGGTTTTCTCACTCAGTATCTAAGATCTGGTGGATCTCTGTGAATTAGAGTTAGGATTTGTCTCTTCAGGCAGATTATTACCGCTGTCTTTTCTGGGCTTGTCTTTTGTAGTTTACTGCTCTGCTGCTGAATGTGTTTACTTATCCGTAGGGAGCACAATCAAGGGGAAATTGCATGTTCGTGGCACAGATAACACAGACCGGCCACCAGCAGGAGACACTTTTGCTTAGGCCAATTTATCTCCGAAGCAAACTGTCACCAAGTTTTTCTGTGCGAGTATTTTCTAGATTGCACTCTTTCCCTGAGTGCATATTTAAAGCAATAATCTTTCAAAAGGCTGGATTTTGCCTCTATACATCTTGAAGTATTTTGTAATACTGCAGCAAAAAAAAAAAAAAGAAAAAGATGAGGTCATTACAGCTCTATAGAGCTCACAGCATCCATTCAGGAATTGCTTCTCTCTTTCTTTCATGTCCACACACCACCGGCTAATGAGATGATAATGCAGGCATCTTAAACTGGTGTTTGTTAGGGTGAGGTTTTTATTTATTCAGTGGCATCTACTCTGTACACAGGTGATGTCTGGTGAGATCAGGCCACAGCCTTCCACAACCTGCATTAGAACGAGGCGCGGTGAAAGGTGACCTCTTCTGAGAATCATCCCAGGCTCGGCGAGGATCATCTCTGATTTATTCCCCTCATCATAACAGAATACGAATCATAGTGAGCTCACTTATCCCAAACAAAGCAAAAGTTAAAGAGAAAAATTCATGTTGACATTTCGTTCTTAGTGCTGCTCTGATGAAAACCTTGTTGAATACTAATTATTAGGAAAAAACGGGACTAAATTGCACCGATTCTTCTAAGCAGTGGGGTTTTATGCAGCACCAGCGAGCAGCTGACTTGCTTGCGAGCCGAGTCGGACAGCGAGGAAATGAAGCAAATAATGGCTTGATTTGGAACATTTCAGGAGCATACGGCAGGTGGAAACAAGGAGGGAGGCTCTAATTTTGTTCTCGAGCCAGCTGGTCCTAAAGCGGCGTAGCAGCCTGGCTCACTGACCGCTCTGTTTCCTGCTGAGCTCTTTCAGCCAAAGGAACTGAGCCAAGAGGTGTGGTACCTCTCTTCAAACCATCTTCCTCTCCCTCAGTGTATTATCGTAACATAATCATGTTCGTGACATCTATTGATCTGGAGCACTGGAGCAGCCAAACAGTGTCTTTAGGCGACACAGATACGATGACACCTATTAGATGACACTGATATTTAAACACACAGTGGATTTATGAGGCTTCAGTCTAAAGCTTACGTTGAAGCTCGGTAATTCATCCAGTCATCACGCCGTCACAGAAGTCCCTCAATGTCATAATTAATTATTTATCATTAACTAAACACGCTAATTAATTGTCGGTTTAAGGGCACGCTTTTATGGCAGATCTGTCTCAAGGGATCGCTTTCATCAGAGTATACGTACTGATTATTTATTAATATCCTGCTAATTCTCTTTAGAGTAGACATAGTGAAGGTCAGCGAAGAAGAAAAAAGCGTGGCGATTTCTCAGTGAGGCACACTGACATTTATCCCTTCCATTGGACTTTTAAGATCTGTTTAGAGGGATGCCTTTACCCCCCCTCTCAAAGTGAATGTCAAGGACATGCATAAACAGTGAGGCTGCAAATTCATCAAAGACTTTTGGAATCAATTGGATGAAATCAACAACTAAAAAAAAAGAAGAAATGAACACAAATATGTTTCTTTTTCTTTCTTCTTGGCATGCTTCAAATACAACGTGTTGCAGAAGTTGGTGTCGTCTGCTTAAAATATGTCAAGACACCCATTAGGTGTTTCCAAAGTGACTGAAACTGTAACCAGGAATTCAAACCTCTTTATCTTCAAATAGCTTTAAGGGCAGACTAAATGCCACGTCTTGAAGCGTAGCTAAAAAACATCAACAACAAACGAGGAAAAAAAAAAACCCCAGATTAAAGTCCAACAGGACCTCGCTCGCTACCAACCCTCTTTGAAGATACAATTCATCTGCGAAAATGACAGAGAACTAAAAAGATGGAGGATAAAAACGGCTTGTTTATGGTTTCACAAGCAGACCACATGTGAGCTGCATCTTTAAAGACCGTGTGACAAAACCTCCGGCTCCTCTTTAAAACTGCATGAGTCATTTTGTTCAGCAGCAAGTGTGCTGTTTGAAATCACCTCTGAATGGCACTAATTCAGCTCCTTTTTTTAATTTAATTCACAAATTCAGCTTTATTTACCCGTTTATTTTAACAGCATTAACGAGCGAGTAACGATGGGAAGCTGCTCGACGCGAGAATCCTCAAACAATTTATGTTTCTCTCATAAAACGACAAATGATGTGCAGATTTTTTATCATACAGTCAATTGCATTTGGTGTTTAAATGAGCTGAAAGTCACTGAATTCTGTTTTATTTGCATTCCTTTCCTTTTGTTGTCAAAACAGGAAATATCTGCTATCGACTGGAAACCAAACACATTGTGATAAACAACACAGCTCCCAGCGCTAGTTAAAAAGCTTGCTGCTATTCTATATCCATGACGCTTCGCCACTGTGTGTCTCATAAATAAAAGCATTTTAGATGGCCTAAGTAAAATCTGGGACAGTGGGCTATTAATGGCCAAGGGACTCCTCTCCTGGGGCAACGGTGTTAATCGGAGCAATAGGTCTCCTTCCTGCTGGATCAATGTCAGCACAAATTTCAGATTGCTTTCCTGATGCGCGCCAAGTTATCTGTGATTCAACTTTAATAGGATATTGAACGGAGGCAGCATTTAGGGAGCAGAGCCGTATTTCACGTTATTGACAATCAAATGCACAGAACTTTCTCATTAGCATGCATTAGGAAAACACCAAATTAATCTGGACAACACCGGTGGGGAACATGACTGCTGTTACATGCTTGTTTAAGCAAACGTCCCTAACAGTGACTTAGTGCTCGCACGAGGAGGAGAGACGGGGCAGGAAGGTAAATGAAGCTTAGGAAACATTAAAGATAATGCACCGAACTAAAGAGGAGTTTTAAAAGAAAAGAGAGGCAGGAAGAGGAGCCTGCTTTCCAAATATAAACGAAACGTTGCATGATAAAACAATCCGCGATACCGTCTTAAATCTTTCAAGACCTTGGTGAATCATGACTAGCCTCACTGTCGTTTTAGATAAAATCACAGCGTTCAGCATGAATGCAGCTTCAAAGATTTGTAGTGCATAAATTTAGTAACTTTGTCAGGCAGGACAAAAGAGGTCTAGATGGTTCACGTTTGTTTGACGTGCAAATGATCAAAGCTCCGGAGTGCCGTACACCGGATACCCGTCACTTTGCATCAAGACACCTCGTTTAATTACATCAGGACGTTCTGAAGCTACGAAAACGCCACGCTGCAATTAGAGCGGAGCTCCAGAGGTGAGCGAGTCTCCTCCTCGTGCCGCTGTAATGAATTTGCTCTGGCGCCAAAATGCACTGCTTGGATGACAAAATGAGTGGTGGCAATTCAAACTGGGGGCGTATTATATCAGATGACATTTTGAGGCATCTGAAGGTCAAGTGTTTTGTCAACAAGGACAGAGGCGGACGGCGAGGCTGGAAACATCAGGTGAAAGATTTAATGTCCACATTTTACCCAAACAAGACATAAACACCCATCTTAGAGGGGTGGAAATCCCAGAGGATGAAAAGATAGGAAAACAAGTAAGGGAAAGGTTGATTATACACCTCTAAACATGCAGATGTGATGTTTTTTAAGCTTGAGGCAAAAGAAATTGAAAATGCATCATTTTATTTAGAAAAAAACAATAAAAATCTACTGTTTGATGCTATAAAATCTAATTTATTACAAGTAAATACACCCTAATGAGCTGTAGCTTAAACAAACTGAGGCTGCAGACTGATGTAATAAGTTGAAAGTAAATATTATAAGGTTTAATTTATAGTTTATGTTTTACCAAGACTGGAACCAGATGGCTGAAGAATTAGAGGATTCTAGTTGTGTTTTAAAGCCGTAACAACTGTATATAATCCATAAAGCTTGTGATGGTCTCACGGTGAACAGAGATGACCCGTCAGCTGTCACATTTGAATAAAAAATAACCAGTTATTCTTCAGCAACTCGTGCTTTTATGTACTTTTTGACCCCAGGAACCATCTTTGATTAAACCAAGTCAAGATTTCAAGCCATTAAAAAACATTTTGCTTCGTTTATCAATGTGGTGCAAAGAAAACATCATAAACAACAGAAGGACCACAAGAACAAATATGAAATCGATCAGAACAAAAAAAATCAAGTCAGAAAGTCTCTTTTCTTTGACAGTTTAATAACGATACAGCAGGTGAGCCTGACCTCAATCCAGAGTATTCCCCTCAAGATTAATAATTGACTAAAATAAAGTTTTCATAACAGCAGAGAGTAGTTTGAACCTCCAGAGCTTCATCCTCAGAACGTCACATTACTCTTTTATGAGCCTAAATGTTTTTTAATTGGGATCTCCAGGAGCTTCTATCAGAGTGTGAGGATAACTTCAGCTCAGCAGCTACAGCCAAAATCAAACCACTGTCAGCAGTTTGTCATTACCTAACGGATATTTTATACACGAATTCACAGGATTAGAGGCTGATTCTTTTACTTTTTATAAATTAGGAGCTTGATTGAATCCTAATAACAGCTACTAACGTTTTATTTGATTAAAGTTATAAAATTATAGCAGGCATGGGGTAAAATATACTTTAATTCATTTTGTGGATAATATAGATGGACTATTACTGAACATAATCACAGTTATTCATCTCAGTGATATCTATTATATAAAGTGCAGCCAGCTAAACAGCCAAGATGTCAAAAAATTACATTTTCTTTAGTGTTTTATGGCTAAAGTTGCCTTGACTGCTGCATGAACAGCAATAATAAAAGGTAATTTTAGTGGGGGGGAAAATGCAATCCAGCAGTGATTTATATTAGCTTTGTATAAAAGTAAAATAAACCAAAGATCTCTGCACAGAAAATAGCCCCAGTGGCCAGAAGGAGCTGCTAACATTAGGAACGTATTAGCTTGAATTATTTAGGATTTTCTATCACACTATGGTTTCACAAGCAAGGTGCACGTTATTAAACAATATAGAATGTAACAGATGAACACACATGGAAAACGTGCATGCGGTGCATTCGCTGGTTCGCTAGCCCGAAGCCCATTTGGCAAATCGTTGCATGTTTTTCCCCCAAGAGGAAGCTGGAAGGCAAACATCATCATACAGGAAGGTCCGTTCAGGTTCACACCAGCAAGTTATATAAATTCAGACAAAATCTCACACCTGTCAAAACGTCTTAGTGTTTCAAACTTGCATTCCATTTAACAGTAATGAGGGACAACGCAGAGGAGCGAAGTGATGAGGAAGAGATGCTAAAAGGGCACATTGTGTGTATGTGAGTGTGTGTGTGGTAAACTTGATAAAAGCAGCAGGGCACAGCCAAGTGTGTGACATTAGACGTAATTCAGAAAAAGGGCCAAGCGTCCAGCCAAGCGGACAGACGAGACCCTCGTGTTCAGACTGAGCCAGGGGTAAATATTCACTTTGACATTTGTGCTGTATGCGGTCTCCGTCGGCTGAATTGTTGCCGACTGACATTTTCATCCAAGTCACACTGGGCATGTTTCTACAGCCCTGTTTAAAATATCTGATACTCGGAGTTTGCACACTTTGACTGAGACCGCCCAGCAGCAGACTGTGAGAGATGATTCACAGAGGGGAGGTGGCTGATTGGTGGGACGTGGTCGTGAATATTTCATCCTATAGGAGAACTTCCTGCCTCGTGTCGCTGGACTTTTATTTGGGAGTGACTTGATCCTGAGTTGTTTCGAGAAAAAAAACTGCAGTTTTTGGTTTTCAAACTATTTCCGAAGGTCATATTTCACATAGTTTAACAGATATGATGGATTTATTAAATATCATGTTGTTGTTTTTTTAGGGATGCTCAATATTGGCTTTTTTACTGATATCCGATATTGTCTCTTAATTTCCGATACCAATATAAACCGATACCGATATAAACGGGGTACCCCTCATTAAATACAACAAACAAAATCATTTTAGGTAACCAACATCCCATACCTCCTATCATGCATAAACTTTAAATATTATCAGTGCAAAAAAGAACAACTGCTTCAATTCCTCTTCAAAAAAGGAGACATCTTGATTCTTCCTCTCATAACCTCCTGTGTGCAATTGTGCAGAGAAACTTTGAGATATTTCTAAACCAAAGACAGGTTGGCAAGTCCTCATGTTACTTGTTATGCTGCAAGTAATGACGTGGTTTGATGATGTCATCAAGTGTACGCCAATAGATGTTGCATTCAAGGTTGGCTGGGAAATGCTGAAGCCACAGGATTTAATGCAAAATGTGCCAAATAAATAGAAATAGCTCAAAAACTAAACATCAGATTTGTTATATTTTGACATTTTGGGAGAGAGGAGAAGTAGCCGAACAGTTTGATGTATATAATATGTGCATGGTATGTAAAGGTTGTGTGTGTTATTACAAAAAATCGATACCATATTTTCCAATATTACATTTTAATGCCGATATCGGGCGATATTATCAATCTACCGATAATATTGAATATCCCTAGTTTTTTTGATATTGTACTCCATGAAAAGTGCAGCTTTACTGGCACCTTTTCCTGTTTTAACTCTTGATTTGTTTCTGTGTCTCAGCATTCCTTAAAAACATAAATTCATGTGTTTTTTGCTCTTTTTCTTTAATTTTTGTTACTTTTAGTTGAAATTTGCTGCTAGGCCTCAATAAGAAATGGTTGATTTACCAAAAATGATCCTAAACAATGCTGATTTGAAGGTCATAGAAGGTCAAACCGCTGAAGTTTAACTACAGTTGCAAAATTATAAAAAAATAAATATTGATGCGATTTCCATTTACACAGTGCAGCACCAAACGAGTTTGCATGGTGTCTCTATTTTGTCCACCTGTGTTTTCTATCTCTCTCTCTGACTAATTAAATCCTACGTGCGAGGGGAATGAAGAAGCACTAACCCATTATGTGGCGACCTAAGAGCGAGCTCGGTTAATTTTTCAGAGGAATTTCCACTAATGCATTCAGAGATGGGGAGGGAAATGACTAAATAGAGAGCTCACATTGGCAGCTAAGATGCCTTGTAAATTTAAAATGATCCCAGTTTATTTATAAGAAAAAAAACATGACAAATGTGCAACTGGAGCAAAAAAAAGAAAAACAGTTCTCTTTACTATTAATGTAAATGATAATGAATCCTGTGGAAAAGCATCAATATTCTGAGGAGAGATTTATTTATTTATGGGGTTGCTGCAAATGAATCCTTTGAAACTGGTAATAAGTGGATATTTGTTTATGAGTCTGCGTGATAGAAATTAAATGAAAATGTTGCTTAAACATGACGTTACTGAACGTGTGGCTCAGAGTTTTATTTACAGGAGCTAAATTAAAATAACGTGTAAAATCTGCTTGCCTAAGGAGCCAAATATTCACACAAATGTTTGCTTTTCGCCTTTGAGATCCAAACCTAAGACTATCTTCTCTCTTTCGTCCTCACGCAGCTGTGAGTCATCTCATATTGCTCAGTAATTTCAGGCCGTTTGGGGGGAAAAAAGGTAGACGGGTGTATTGATTGATTTGCAGTGGATATAAGCTAAAATAAACAGATATCTTGTTCTAAAGATCAAATTCTCCGCCAGCTTCGGCAGCATTAACAAATGCAGCCGAGCCTGGGCCCAAAACACAGACACGAGATAATTAGTCACACCAGGCCTGGAGTGGGAAGGGCAGGGAAGCAATCTGACTGAAGGATGTATCGATCCTCCAGACAGGGAGGGGCGCCCAGTCAGGAGTCATGATCAATCTTGCGAGCCAACTCTCTCAATCTGTGATGAGACCCGTGTGTTTGTACGAGGAAGCATTCTACCTTTGCTACACACACTCTGAAAGCATGTGTGTGTGTGCAGGCACATTAACAGTACCAGCAGCTTGGTGTATGACTTGTCAGAGAGAGACAAATGTCTGTGTGAGTAAAAGACTCCCAGGGGTTAGAGGAGAGAGAGAGAGAGGAGGGGGGGGGGTGTTCAGCAGCACTACGGCATCGGAAACCTTCATCGTGGACTTAAAAACCGTCCCCGAGCTGAAGATTCTCCTCATCAAGCTCTTGGCGCAGACAAGCCAGCGATAGGAAAAGGGAAACCTTCCCAAACATAAACTGTTTGCATATTATCCAGTTTCTGGTCACAGGTGGGTTTCATCTGATTAGACAGCGGTGATGCATATCAGAAGGGGCATCCGACCAGTTGCACTGTACAGCAATTCATCTTCCACTGATACACTGGAGGAGGAGGAGGAGGAGGAGCTGGAGAGGAAGGATGCAGCCTCCAAAGATATGAGATTGGTGTTTATTTTCTCTCCCTTCTTGCTTTAAAGGTAAAACAAAGAAAGAAAATGTCTGCATGTATTTGTTTGTTATGAGTTGTTTGTGGTGTAAAAACACCTCAGACTTGTGTGTGTGTGTGTTTGTGTGCATGTGTGTGTATCAGATATCAGACAGCACGCTAAGCTGCAGGGACTCCCACAGCAGTGCAACTGTAGATGGCTAATTGACAGGCTGCTGGAGACGAAGCCAGTCGAGATATCCAGTCACTTTCACGCTCCCACACTCCGTGCTCTCCACCAGGGGGAAGGCTGGTCGCTGGTGGAGATACTCCATGTGTGTGTGTGTCTGTGTGTGTGTGTACGTGAGCGCACCGGTGGGTGGATGCACAGGTCTGCTGCTAAGTGGTGAGCAGGCTTTTTGACCCACTAGGGAAGTGGATGCCACTCTCACAGTCATCTGCACATGCACACACACACACACACACACACACACACACACACACACACACACACACACACACACACACACACACACACACACACACACACACACACACACACACACACACACAGAAAATGAAAGCCCTGTTAGAGTTTTTGCAGGAGTCACACGCAGCCAAAGGTCGAGGATGTATTTCTTGTCCTGACATGGACAGGCTTATTTCGATCTCACACACCTTCAGATGCAGCAACATCCGTCATGTGGAGGTTAGACTCCTGATTTTGTGCTTGAAAAATAAAAAATAAATTTTGTTCAAACCTGACGCCATGTTGTGCTTTACAAACCGTGTTTTTTCTCATCACACTAAGCGCCGTTTTCCGTCTGCTGATGATTTTTCTCTTGCTGATGACCCACACAGGGGCAGTGCACTTGTTGAGATTGCTTTTTACGCCACTTCTCTTGACTCAAAATTTACATTTGTGTGATTTAAGGCCCCTTTCTTTCCTTTCTGAAGGGTAAAACGGAGTTAAAAGGGGGGTAAACATCATCTGTGGCTTACACCGTTAAACATTCAATTATCTATAAAATACCCAACAGAGGCTTCAGTCGGTTAAATGACAAATCGAAAGCGAAGAGCTCTTCAGAGCTGCCCCCGTTAACACGGGTTTTTATAGATCTCTTCACATGCCACCCTATAGGTGCTTCGTTATCTGCATGAATATATGCAGAGGGGATCTGTCCTTGCTGAGAGCAAAATCTGATAATGCAGCGGCAAACACAGCTGAGAGTCAGAGCAAACTAATTCAGAGGTTTGTTTAAAAAAAAAAAGCCAAAGGGCTGACTGCTCATCTTAGCGACAGCTCTACACACTAGATGAACAATTATTCAGAGTTAGACTGGAAGAAAAATATTAATTTATTTATTCATGGCTTGTTGAATCAGCTTTATCTCCTCTGATTAATCCAAGTCAATAATGTAATCTTTAATTATAAAGAATGGCCTTATTACCTACGTCAAATAATCACGCCAGTCTGCGCTGCTGAAAAGAGGAAAATGAATTTCTGGGATACGTGACCGTGTATTTTCCTGACGTAAATTAGAGCGCTTTGGCCCTGAGACTCAGGTTTATAAAGACTCAATGTGGAGACGTCCATTTGTGTTTCTTTGAGGAAGAACTTGAAAAAGACTTCTACTCGACACCTGTTAGGCAACATTACACAGATAATTAAGAATGAAGTGTGGAATAAAACAAATCTGGGATAGAAGTCGAAGCCACGTTTACAGAAAAGCCTAAATGTCAGAAAATACTGAAATTCTGTTCCATCACCTTTCCCCTCAATAGTTTGAGATCCATGGAGCTATTACCAAAATAAAACATCTGCTGCTCCCAGTATGATCAATGGAAAGAAAACACATTACAAGGAACCGATCCTGAAGGAGGGCCCCGCGAGAACAGGAATAATGACCCATTGGTGCCGGGCTCAGTTCTGTGTTTGTACATGCGCACGTGTGATTAATAACACATCCACAGTAATAATGGTTGTTTCCTGGAACAGATGTGATGTGTTTTCTAGTTACAACCCGCACACAAACACAAGCAGACATGTGACTTCGTTTACAGCTTCCTTACTTTTACGTGTTGCTCTCAGGGCCTGGTCCCACAACTCCCAGTCCTTCCTCCCAGTTTTTGTTCACAGTGAGTGATTTGTCATTCACGGAGGCAGGCAGCAAGCAGCCTGTAACAAATCTAACTGACAGCCCCAGAAAACGTGGACCACGTTGCTGACAGAGACAAAACAGCAGCTTGGGGAACTTTCATCTGGATCTTAATGTGCGATGAAATCTCAAAGTGTCCAAAGAGCACCGCGGGACTCGAGACGGAGCTTTTCTGAGTGTCTGAAGCTTCTGCTAATTGGAGGAGTCGAGATGTTGCAGGATGTTTCCATCAAGCCTGCTAAAAAACACAAAACTTTCACTTTCCTGTTTGGGTTTTTTACTAACTTTCTCCCTCCCCTGAGGAGCTGACATTTCCTTTCGCCTGATTAAACAAATAAAAAAAGCTCTTCAGAAGGGGGGTCCATTTTTCACTAGTAGTTTTTATAAGAAGCTGCTTCGAAAACCTAAAAACACACACAAAAAAAACATGTTTTTTATTAAACAGATAAACCAAGTGTTAAATTTTCAGTTTAATTTGGTACATTAGACATCTCCTAGTGCCATCTTTGTGATAAGAAAGTGACCATATCAATGTTCAACACACCCTATTACCACTTGACACATGCAGTTTATCATCACTAAAGCAATTGCATATTCTTTGTCCTGCAGGAGAGATGGGGGAATCCATCTCCTCTAAGGACAATACCTTAAATAAATAGCGCACAGAAAAATAGGCACAAACTCTCCTCCTTTCACCTGATCCCTCCACTCTCTTCATCTCTCTCTCTCTCTCTCTTATACACACACAAACACACTTTCCCTCTCTTGGAAATTGTTCCGTTCCTTTTAGTCAATCTAGCTAATGCAAAAATCATGTATTTTAGTCTTTAAATATTTAATCCTAACAGCAGCGAGATTGAAATACAACATTGAAGAAGCATTACTCCTTCCCTCCTGAAAGGTACAAGAGCTCAGAGCGCGAGCCAGCCAGCCGCTCTGCAATGTCAGACAGAGAGAGTGGGAGCGACAGGGAGCGATGGAAAAACGAGGAAGAAGAGACTCGGCTATTTTCGATGACAATTTTGTTGCCATGCGCTCTCAGCGACGGGGGTAGAGGTGGCATTAGAGCGCAGTTTGCCTTGGGAAAAAGTACACAACCACATATGACAGCTCTGTGTTTTCTTCTCTTCGGGAGCAGACTTTGTTCTTTGACATAACAGATTGCACAGCTGAAGAAGAAACACTGTTGCTGCTCTGAACTTGGAGAGGCAAGATGCAGCTCAATGAGTGAGAAGAAGCCATGAATTTTGCATGCAGAACTGTATCGTGGGAACCGAATGCCCCGTGGAGATGGGTTTAAAGACAAAAGCGCTCATTTTGATCTGACTCCTATCAGCAGTTTCACATGAAACAAAAAGAATGTCAGGAAGAAAAGCAAGCAGGAATCCTCAAGGTTTAAAATGATAAAGATTCGATTCGACAAAGAAAGGTTTGAGACGAAACATCACGGCGGTGTGGAGTGATGGGCAAAAAGTGCAACTTTAAGAAACTTTTGCACTCACCACAGAGAAGTCCTCAGCTGAGCAGTTCTGTCCACTGAAATTGCAGCTCATCAGCATCTCATCCAGCTGATGTCCTGTCCTGTTGAAGATGTCCTGCATGTCAGGAGCAGGATACATTAAATCAGTGGGTTTGTGTCCATCCCGGTTTTTGGGGGGCAGACCTGTCAAGTTTGCCAGGTGGTAGATGTCAGCATCAGTCAGAGCAGAGAAGCGAAAGCGGTTGATGTTGCAGATGGTCACAGCAGGGAAAACCATCTCAGGGGTTGCCTCTTCATTCAGAGCCGTGACATGAGGATGCTCCAGGTAGGAGATGGCACACTTAGCGGCTTGGTACAGAAAGAGTACTAGAGAAGTCAAAAAGGCAAGAGCCCATAGAGTCTGCCGGATGCCCAGGCGACCAGAGACAAAGATGTGGTTAATCCCATGGAGGGAGCTGGAGTTAGCAAACCCGGCCAAGTCTTTGGCCGGTGGTGTGCAGCTCTCCTCGATCAGGCTCTCCTTATCCCCATCCGGCTGGCTTTTCTGCTTCTCATCCTCCTCTGCAAATTTGATTTTGCAAACAAATTCGATAGGCATGTGGGCAGCCAGGTCTGCGTTTTGGTTTTGTTTTAGATGGCAGCTATCAGCCCTGGATCACTTCCCTCCTACTTCCTTGGCTTTTGTCCACTGAGCAGGAAACAACTCCAGAAAGAAGAGAAAAAAGACAGGAGAGAGTTTGTTGCTGCTGCTGCTGTCGCTGCTGCCTGTGCTGTGACTGATAGTGCTGCTGCTGCTTCTGCTGCCACGGCTCCTTGTGACTACAGGACTACAGCGCTGCTGCTGCTGCTGTGCTGCTCCTGCTCTGAATGCTTGTCTCACTACTTGATCAGCTCACACAGTCCCGCTTATCAGCAGTAATACAGCTGTCAAAAAAAAAGGAAAAGGGGGGGGGGGGGGTACCAAAACATTAACACCCTTGTACACTGCCTCAAAGCTACAGATGAAAATGCAGCATTTTGTTGCTTGGCTAAAATAAGAACAAGACAGTTAATAATTCATGAGAAGGTAACGTTGTGATTATTTCCTCCTCACTGGCGCGAGCCACAACTTCCCCCTGCCGTCCCACCAACAGACCCCCTCCAGTGGAATCCACTTGTTTGACTCAGGCTCTCACTTCCTGACCTGAGCTGGTGTCAGAGGTTATTCTGTCAAAAACAGGAGGTTTATTGTGGACCGCAGGAGGTCCCTGGATCCTAATGCCTCCCCAGATAAGGTCTCAAGAGAATTTCTAATTGAAACGATAATGAGGAGAGAGAAGTGGGATCGAGCACAATGTAACTGCTGGCAATCAATCTTGTCTTTGCAACAAAAAAAAGTAAAAAGACTATTGATCTGGTGAATGTGTCTGTCAGAGATTAAGGGAGGCAGTACGACGGTGTCTCCTTATCAGAAACTGATGGGAGCATCACCGGATTCCTGCATGAATCTGAATTAGAGAACGCATCCTGATCTGGACCCTGATGCTAAAGATGTTGAAATAAGGTATTGATCCGCCTCCGTCCCTACCCTTTACAGTGTGCGCCTTTAGTGCTGTTAATGGCCCTTTTCCAAGTTGCCAAACAAAATTATGCAAATCGGAGGCAGAAAAGTGAGAGCCGTAATCATGTTATTCCCCTTTAAATGGGATTAGTCATGCGGGTCACATCACATGGGGCTGGGACCTCTGGAGAAAAGGCATATTTAAAAGTGAATTCAACCGCTCCAAACACACGTGCCAAGTCATGTCGGCGAGGGCATCCGGAATGTGACATTACTAACAGGAACAAAAAACAAACAGGGGATAAAATAGGATGGCATTTGATAAAAATGTTTATTTCTGCAACATTTTAAAGAAGCACTTTGTCATAATAGGTGCAAAAATGTCTTTTATTGTATCTAAGTCAGAGGGAAATAACTGAACTAATCGTTTTCCTTTAGAAAATCCCTTCTCCCTCTGGAACAAAGCAGCAAAACAAGAAAAATTAATCATCTTTTATTTTTTAATTACCTCATTTCATCATTTTTTTTAAACACAGCCTTTGATTTTTGTATCCCAGTAAAATAAATAGAGATATGTAGGATATTTCTTTTATTTTTATAGAATTTAGGTGGTTTAGCTCTGCCTCCCAGCAGGCATTGCGGCGATCTGCTAACACCAGTGTTTTATCTAGCCATTCCCAAAAGATGCCGGGCTTATTTACAGTCTCTGATCGTGAATGAAAGCTCACAGTCCACACTGCAACACTAAATGCCAAATGTGAATAAAAAGCATGTAGACACTTGTGTTAGATGAAAAGCATTCAAGGAGTAGATGGCATTGCGTTCGTTTGTCAGAGCGAATAACGCTCTGAACAAGAGACCCGCTTTGTGTTTGATGCCTTAAGAATGAAACACAATTATCAACCGCTGACCTTCAGGTTATTTTTGACACTATGCTTTGTTATAAGACTAGTTGGGGGTCTGTGCCTCTTGGTCACCAAGTGAGTGATGTTTTTTTGGTAAACTCTAGTTCAGATGAGAAATAAATGTGGAAATAGCTGACCATGGTGGGAAATTGTTCTTTTGGGTTTGCTTTGAAATAGAAAAGTGGTTTAAAAATTGAACAAATTCTCTCTCTCTTTTAATACACAAGAGCTCCATCTATTGGATGTCCACATAGTCAGTGTCTAGGCATCAATTAAATATTAAGTTGGGGAAAAAAAACCCCCAAAATATAAACTTTCCTTATGAAACATGACATTAATTGTAGTCATCTTTTTATCTGTTTTCCTCCTCACATATCTTACCCAGTGTTAAGTGAATGACAGTGATGTCTCTGGCATTCAGTGAGCTATTAATTCAACTCAACTTTATTTATAATGGGCTTTGCAACGACCATCACAGGACCAAAGTGTCTGGCAGTGAAATAAGTAAAAAATAAAAGAATAGATAAAAGACAGAACAACATCCACATGATGTAAGATTTTAAAATGTAAATAAAAAGGCATAAAACAGAAAAAAAATTTCAAATTTCAAAGATGTCGTTCACTAGTCATTCCTAATATAATAAGTCACACCCAAAAATCTCAGGGATTATTTCCTCTGTTAGATGTTTTTTCTCCATTTACAAACTGGGTTTAATAAATACCAACACTCTAAATTGGATTGTGTCGATTCTGATTGATTAGTCGATGTTTTGATTTGAGCTGTTCTGAAACAAATCGAACTGAAGCTGAACTGAAGTTAATTGTTTTGTATTTAATTGTCATATAAATAATAAAATAGTAATATATTATAACTTTAAACAGTGGAAAAACACCCAACTTCTACCTCTGTCAGTGTATTCTGCTCATTAGTGACACCTACTGTTTAGGAGCAGAACAGCACTGTGAGGTTGATGCTTTCATACACACTAAAACCAAGTTTCAGTAGGTTAACCTACCCCTGTTGCTAGGCAACATCATCACAGGAACTCATTTATCTTTGACCTTTAAGATGAGGTCAACAATTTAAATAACTTACCTGTCTGACATGTAAAGTCATTGCTTTACATCATGTCTTTCCACCAAGTCTCATGTAGTGTTACCAAATACGCTATAACCTCTGACCCCTGTGACCATCACAAACAATAATCCATCTTTTCCCCAATAACTTGGATTACAGTGACTCTTTTATTATGTTTTAACCTGAATCAAGGTTCCTACAGGTGTCCAACTGTCCACTTTCAGGTGTCCATTTTCCCAGATGACCTCAACTGGACTCTCTTAGTTATAATAAACCCAAGACTCTCTTAATAATAAATTCAGAGTCTAAAGTGTTCCCTTTCTTATGACACTGCTGGTCTAATCTTGTTTACATTTGAAGTGTTTCACAATGTTCCAGTCCAAGGACTTTTCACTCACACATTCAAACGGTGTTATGTGTTTCTCCTGTTTCAGGATTATTTTATATAAACCTTAAATCATCTGGTTTTCTACATTTCTACCTTGCTACGGTTAAAATCAATATTATTTCATATTTACTTATTCAGGTAATATGGTTTTAAAGGCTTGAGTCATGTGACTTAGTAAACTCTTCCCTCATTGGTCCACGTTTCACTCAGCCCCTTTAAGCTCTCTCCACTTCCGGAGACAAGTCAGTCTCTCAGCATCAACACTGAGACAACAGCTCACTGTTCTTCCTCGCTACACAGTGAGGCTTCAAGGTCGCCGGCCTCGCCTGTACGGGTAAACAAAGCCCCGTTCCCGGCCGACCTCCGCTCTCCCCCTAGGGAGACAGACACCACCCGTCTGCCTCCCCTCACCAATATGGGGAAGAATGCTTCAGCTGTGCTGAACCAGACATGGATCTACAGACGGCCGTATCCAAGGACGTCTCCAGCCGACCCAAGGCAGCTTTCCACATCCGAGGGCCTCTGGACCAATCGAGGGGGGAACTTCCGCTTCCTCGTTGACCTCCACCTGCCGGATGCAATCCAGGAACGCCGAACAGTAAGATTCCATAATCTGGTAACCACAAGGCCTGCTTGATAAGCTAACTCACACTGTGGCTTACCACAACAGTAACTCCTCTAACTAAACTAAATTAAGATAAAATGCCCCTAGTCTAAACATCACAGACTCAGTTCGTTAAACTCAAAATAAGATCAACTTAGAACACCTTACCACCATGCTAAGAATGCTAAAACCATTGCTACCTCTCTGCTAATCTGTTTGTACTGTTCGTCAGCTTTTATAATAAATACTGTAAAGTCTTTTATTCCTTTTTTTTTTTTTTTTTTAGCGACTGCCCTGATGGCGGTCTCCCTGGGCTGTCCGTGCCCTGGGTGGCCTCTGGACGTCTGGGGCCTGGACCTCCTCCGCGTCCTCCATGGGCCTTGGGGACGGGTCTGTGGCTCCTCGAACTTATTATTGAATGTTTCAATAGAGAAACCTTACATAAACAAGCGCGCATATACACACACAGGTGATCACAAGGTGCTCACATAAAGACGGACTCAGGTGTTTTCAGACACATTGACTGGGGCTGTGGTTGACACTGAACTCTCTTGAACTGGTGTATACGTATACATTTGAAGAATATCACAACTGTTGTGTATTCATATGCTGTTTGTTGCTGTTGTATCTTTTCTCCCTGTTTTGTTTGTTTGTGCTTTATTTACAGGTCTAGAAGTGGACTCTTCACGTCTCTTGTTCTCTTCTTTTTCTGTTTACTTTCTCCCCCATCCCTCTTTCTGTACCCTTCCCTTCACTTTCAGGCTCCGTGTCCAATCAACCATAAAAACATTCTAATAAAGATTTTGGGGGTTATATTTAAACAAAAATCTGGAGGAGTTTTATAGCAGTGGCTGTAACCTCTCACCTGAAACAGCAACACTGTTGGGCTTGTTTTTGGCACTCAGACATTATTCTGTTTGCTCCACAGCTGGACAGGACACGGGGTTAAAAAAAAAAAAAGAAAAAAAAAAAAAGTCTTTTATTCCTGACTCAGTCTCCCATTCGTCAATATCAAGGTACGTAATCTACTTACTGTAACATCTGACAGAACCTAGAGAAATTCCTGTAAAACCATTAGTTTAGTCAAGGTATCCGAGCCAAACCAGCTCAGTATAAAGCAGACAAAAACTAATCTAATAAGCTTACAGAAGTGTGCAGTTACAAACTTAATAAGTTTATAACGCTACACTCAAGTCAAGTGACATGCAGGTTCTGAGTCAAGTCTTACAAGCAAGTTTTAAATGTATTCTTTTGAGTCCTAAACAAGTCACTTTATTGACTTTAAAATCAAATTTAAAGTATTTATTATTTTCTTTTTGTCCTCCAGGTAACAGGGATTGGGTTTTTGGATCATTGGAAACATTCCCCAGTGACAAATATGAGAAAGAAAGGTTCACAGTCACGTGATCTTTGCTGACTGACATAAATTACAGCTTAATTGTGGTTTTAACATCCAGAAAGAGCTAACCGCTGAGCTACTGGCTTCGCATGAGCCGAGGTTTTCCAGGAGAGAAGGCTAATTAGCTAAACACCACACACCTGTGTGAGCTGATAGACTTGTGCTGGCAGAGAGCTGTGGGGCAAACACAGAGTGAAAGTCTTCATTCAGACAATGATAGAGTGACAATATTTTCCTTTTCCAATTATTTTATTCTGTTGGGTAAACAAGAGTATCTAAACACTAGACTAAATGAAACCTGAACATGAGGTTTACGCTAAAAGAGAAACAAAATTTCAAAAAAAAAAAGCTGTAAAAAAAAAAAAAAGGACTTTTTTCCTGTGTTAAAAATGCAGCTTTTCTGCAGAGTAAATGATAACTCTAATCATCAAACTCATTTTTCAGGACCTATAAAGCCCCACTGGCTTTCCCAGGAGGGTAAGCATTCATTAAACCCATAAAGAGGTCTTTAAAATCAAATGTATTTATCTCCTCGGGAGCATAAACATTATCAGCTGAATCTCCAGGTTTCTGATCTCATATATGTTTTTAATCAAGTTCATATTTATATATAATTAACTTTTTCTTACAGCACAAATACCCACTGAAGTGATTAATATGGCATGAATAAAAATTTTAACTCATTGATGACAATATCAAGGTTTAAATAAGGTCAATCACATCTGATTATTATCAGATTCTTTTCAGAATTTAATGTTTTTATTCATATTGTGATTTTAGGTACCACTCATGCTCACAATGAGAGTGAAGATCACTTTTCTTTTTTTTTAGATTTCCTGACTCCAAAACCATTGTGGCGCTTTTCAAACCTGTAGACAAAAATCAACATGAAACATTTCCCGTAAATAACGGCTTTACTGCTTCTCTATCTTTGATCATCTTTTGAAATGTTATGATTTGCCAGAGGATATTTTGTGGATCTGGGTCAACAAATAACACAGATTTATCTTTTAACGTAACAAAAACTTCACAACTGTTGTGTTATTTATGGTTTGGGGATGTTTTAGGGAATATAAATGCTTGGAGTTAGTGTCCTGTGATGTCCTCCTGTTGTTAAAGAGAGGAAATCTTCAGAAAGAAGACACAATAAGTCATGGGAAAGTCATGCTTTCAGTTATCAGAAACTTGCAAATGTCATTCAATTTATCAACCCGTTGCATCATCAGTTGGTTGAACACTGCAGCTCCTTCCTTTAATATAAATCATTAATTAGTAAACGTGATTGATAGCTTTGCAAGTTTTCTTTTTTTTTCTCAGGGTTTTAAAACGGGAAACATTTTACCCTGAACAAACTAATTAAGGCATGATGGAATTGCTAGTATTTTTAGTTAAATGTCAAGACTTAATCTTAATGTTATTTTTGTCAATATAACGGGGTGAAGTAAAATTCATCTTAGGCAACACAATTACACTCCCAAGGTGCAGCCCAAAGATATGCCTTTATGCTTTCCCCGTTCGGATTTGGACACAGGTAACTCAACTTTTAGATGTGCATGAGTGTAATTTATATTTGACAGGTATTAATGTGACGATAACAAATAATGAAGAGCGGGTGCAGCGGGGGCTGCTGCTACCTCAGCAGTAACACAGCGAGGTATCTGTGGTCAACAGGAAACCAGGCTCTCTGGAACCAGCAGGGGAAATGTCAAATTTGCATAAAAGCTACAAAATATTGTATTTCTTGTTTTTCTACATGTTTGAAGGGGTGGAATTGTGACGGCTCCAGACAGAAGGCTAATATTTGTTCTTTTTTTAGCAAACAGGAGAGATCTGAGCTCAGTGAATGGAAAATTTCTATTGAACTTTTACAATCTAATGAAGAAACGTACTGAAGGATACTTGAGTGGATGAAGGCACTAATGTCTGGGGTCTTGAAGCTTCTTTTGAAGTGTTTTCTGTGGTTACTCCCTCTGGAAGGAGGGTTAAACTCTTGTTTAAACAGTCTTTACCTGTTGGGAGTGAAACCTGTCTGCAGTGATTCAGAATATATTTTTTAAAAAATCGATGATCATTGGGGTCTTAATAAGGGTTTTGTATACATGAAAATATATTCTGATTTTAAAAAGGTGCAATTAGTATAACATAACAACCTGTTTTTCATCCCTATAGGATAAATAATTTCATTATGGAGCGCCTGATCCATGGAGAATTGTTTGATGCTCTAATTTTACCCTAAAATAAAAACTTTCAGCGACACCAGTTTTCAGTTCAGCTCTTTGTGGTTGTTTTAGATGAAGGTTGATTGTATCTTGCTTTCATTGACAGGGTGTGAAATGCTCCGTTTTTTTCACAGCTCTGAGATAAAAAACAAATCACTTCTTGTTCAATATTCACTAAATCCTCAATTAAAAATCACAGTCCTTCAAAAGAGAAAGAACAGCTCTGTTTGTTGTGTTGAGTTCAGGCTTTTTCAGACTCCTAAAGTCCTTTTCAAAGCTAACTTTGATACTCTTAATTTTGTATGGTCATCTAACATCTGTGTTGTGTTTTGTTTAAATGCATTATGATCAGTTTTGATCTGAGTCGTGTTTTTAGTGATTACTTTATCTCTGGAAACACTCGACACTCTGCTGCAGGGTAAAACCTGATGTGTGGGCACATTTTTAGCAGCTTTCAGAGCCTTTAGCATACTTGGGGGTCAGTTTTCACTAAAACCCAGAGGTCAACTTATGTCAAAAGACAAGAAAAGTCAAACATTTTGCTGCAAGGAAATTTTATATCAATGTGATTGCTGACTGATTTATTACTACGGTATGTTGTTATCAGTACATGATTGAAGCAGGTGCTGCAACACATACTCAACAGGGTCAGAGAAATCTGGATTTCACATTAGTCTGCTGAGGGGATGGAACCCCATCGGACAGGTAGGATGCAGGTAGAGTATGAACCAGTATGTTAGCTCCTTAAAAACCCAACATAGAGACACAGAACCAACAATTAGATCCTCTAGAGGAAATATTGTTGACTTCAAAGCTGTTAAAGCTTGTGCAAAAACTGATTTACTTTTAAAAACATCAGTAAGCAGTACTCAGTCCATGCAACATGGTGGGAATCCACTGTTTTACTGCGTCTATCTGTTGCATTGAAAACCGAATCCGAGCGCTTTTGTCACAGTTATGATCCTGACGAAACATCAGTGTATGACACCACTGACACTGAGTGAGAACAGACAGGATATTGGCAGGCTGACAAAGCAGAGGCACATGTGTGAGATTTATAATTATTAAAGATAAAGATCCAGTAAAACTTCCAGTCTCTGACACAGAAACACAGTCCTATGATCAGACTTTTTTACTTCTGCTGCTTAGATCAAATTTAAGACACATCATTTTGTTTGTTTTCAGCCTTTTTAATTGTATTTTATGGTCATGACCTACATGTTGTTTAAGAGGCAACGCATTAAAGATGATTTATTTTTCGTGGGATTTGTGAAAAACCTTGAATAGTGTACCAAACCGTGCAACTTATGTCCTTCATGTCTAGTTGAAAGAAAAGATGTTAAAGAGAAATTTAGTAATGAGCATCAGGGAAGGTGAAGTGGTTCAAAAAGAGGAATTGATTTCCTACAACATCCCTCAAAAACATGTTTATCCAGACAGTTCACGTCAATCGAGCAAATTTTTTTTGTGGATTTGATGAGTAAAATTGTATTTAAGCTGATGCATCCCTTTATAATAAGGAAAACCTTATAAATGCCTTAAAATGCTTTATAAATAAGCTGTTATTAAAGCATTGTTAAGCATTAATAAAGCCGTTATAATACATTACTCATGTCATCTAATCTAATGTATTACCACCAAAGCATTTATAAGCATATATTAATAAAAAATGGACGATGACATCATTAACTTTACACAGACAGACACTTTGAACAATCATTGTGCAGAACTTCAGTCGGTGTTGGTGTGTGCATGAAAATATCTCAGTGTGATGTGTATGAATATGCTGTTGGTGTATAACGGTGTGTGTGTGTAAGGCAGACCATAAATTTTATGTGCGTGTTCTGTGTTGTAAATGAATATAATGTTCCATTTACAGGTGGTAAACCACAGAGGGTTGTTGTTTTTGTTGCAGCAGCAACTCTATTTGATGAGCACCTGCTTGGTGGCGGCGCTCCTGGGGGAATAGTTCATTACAGTTCCCCCAGTAGCGCCACATTTATGTAATACGAAATTGATGGTTGTGCCTCATTTGATATTTAGTTATTTTCCAGGCATATTTTATGTTCACAAACAAAGAAAAACACAGATAGCAACTTCCTGCATAAAAAAACACACGCATGTGAACTTAATTTGTGATTAAGCTTTAGCGCTTTCTTCTCTTAATTTGCTGTTAGGATCTTAAATGTCTCCACTTACCAGCCCACTGAGAATTCACAACGCTTAAGTTACAACACGACTTTCATCTCTATTAAAATGCAGAAATGAAACGGCGTAGCTCGCTAGGTAACATATCGGCTTGCATTAATGCTGAGATTGGACATAGCGTGGTTCAGTAGCTTAGTTCAGCCTCTGTGAGCACAAATTCTGCTACCATGTTATAATAGTAGATGAAAGTCAGAGGTTCCGCCGCCTAATGAGAGCTCTCATTATTAGGGCTGTACTATCTTCTGAGAGACCATATGGGTGCTCATTTTTCTGTATATGTAAGAACACACTGCCTGAAGGAAAAGGGAAATGTGGGAAGCTTGTGCAGTGGACTGAGGAATTGCCATGCTTTGCACATGAGTGCAAAGAGCAGGGTTCAGTGATTTTTTTTTCTTCTAGCCCTCAGGCTCACTTCTCTTCAACTACACTCCCAGCATGCCGTTCCATGCAGCAATGCAGCGTCAAAATCGTACACATCAACATTTATGTGCAACAAAAAAAAAAAAAAAAAGATAAAGAAGTTAATTAGTTAATGCGACTACAATCTCTTTTTCTGTGGCCTTCCCAGATGTTCTTGTCAGTGATTTACTCAGAATCACTGGAGTCTATTCCCTGTAGAAATAAAGGACATATATATATTATTTTGCAAAGCAAAGCAGGTAATTGAAGTGAGCATTTGTGCCACCTGGCTTAAGTATGATTTATAATACACAAAAAGGGATTGAAACTACAAAATCAAATGAAACCAAAATTAAAAATGACTAGTTTCTGACCAAACACTCCTTCATGTGCAACATGTGTAGTTTACTGTAAATAATAAATGAGCATATGGCCCCATTATGGACTCACAAACACTTTTCAGATGAATGGTTTCAAGGTTTCTGAGCAGAGTGTAATACCTCCAATACACACATATGATACACACATGGAGTTTAGTTTATACACCGAAGGCTTTGAAATAAAAAAACTATATATTCAAGGAGAGTGAAATAATGTTGAAAACTGGAGTTTGATTAGATGTTTGATCTGTAACTTAAATAAATTTAGCTTCTTTTATTCGAGAAATACAAATCCAAAGTATATGACTTTGATCTTGAGCTAAACTGCTTAGTTTATATTGTTATAAACATGCTTCTGTTGCCATTTGATATCTTAAAGCTGAGCTGAACTTCATTGCTGGCCAGATGCTGCTTTATTCTTTGTGCATCCAGTCAGAGCGGGACAGATGGGAGCTGGAGAGAGGAGATGGGTAGCCTAAGAGGTACCCCTGACCCCCTTCCCCGCCCCGTCAGCTGCACCGACAACATGCCATACATATCATGGGTCTGCTCCATCCTCGACTTTGACAGAAGCTCACCTGCCCTCCAGCCTCTGAACAGAGCGCTCTCTACTGCAAATTATGCTGAACAGCTTGAGCCGCTGGCCTACTGAGGCCTGAACGAATTCTTTGTTCATCACTGGAAGACTTTACGTTCATCCAGGCTGGGAATTTTCATAAACTGGGGCATATTTATAACTATATAGGTATAAATATTAATATAAGCTGCTAGTGAGGATGTCTTGTCTGCGACTCAACGAGCGTCACCCCTGATAAATAAACTCGCTAAATTATTTAAAGAACAATACTGACAAATCACTGGTGTTTGCCCACTGGAATAAACACATGGGTCAAGTGATAATTTGAGCAGGCACCCTCTCCAGTCGTGCATGAGAACAAACCGTTTCCTCAGCATCTGCTTGTATTAGTGTTAAAAGACTCAATACATGTGAGAACCGTGAGATTAGATCAGAGGTATTTGACCATATTCAGTGTTAGTGATTTATTTAAAGTCCCTTATTCTGGCATATTAAGAAACTTTAAGTTTTTTCCATTTAAAAGTTGATATATGGAAACACATATCATATAGTTAATGCAAATGTTTTTATATACCTTTGCACTTCTATCAGTTTTGCATTTCACAGCAATTTGGCCAGAATATTAGGAAATCCCTGCAGGACTCGAGCCCTGGATCCACTGGAAATGCTGTTTTTCACTGCTGCTGGGGGTGTTTATGCTTGTAAATAACAAAATTCCATGTAATGCACACCCTTTAAAGTAAAATAAGACCATTCAGGTCTGAGAAGCACACTAAGATTTAGAAGTGATCCTGAATGAGATTCCTCCCGAGAAGCAGTGTTGGGTAAGTTACTTGAAAATTGTAATATTAATATTACTAGTTACAGCAAAAACATGTAATATAGTTTGTATTACATATTACAGTCCCCAAAAAGTAACTAAGTTACACTACTTTGAGTTGCTTTGAGTTACTTTTGGCAAAATATCTATGTGACGGCATTCTAAAATACTATAACTGATCAAGTTACATTTTCCACAAGACTGACACCAGAAAACAATATTTTTCTTAGTATTTTATTAAACTACAGTCAATTCTAAAGAATATTTTATTAATGTTAGTCCATACATCAGGTGTTGATACTCCTGGGCTTCAAATATTGTCTTCAGCTCCTTTTCCATAGCAGCACACGTCTGATCCAACTCCTTGGCAAATGTATTTTGGGAGGTGGGGTGTTGTAACTGGTAAGTTACTCAAAGTGTAACTAGTAATATATATATATATATATATATATATATATATATATATATATATATATATATATATATATATGAGTAATGTAATAGTTACTACTAGTTACTCAAAAAAGGAAAATATTACTGTAACTAATTACTTTGTAACTAGTTACTTCCAAAACACTGCTGAGGAGTGACTTTGTTCTTCATCCATTAACACCTGCACATCACCTGCTGTGACCACCTTCTAACTGATCATTCCTCCAACCTGCTGGTATGTAATTAGTGCCGTTTGCTTTGTGCATCTAATGCTGAAAAAGGGAAAAATGTAACTAGTACTTCCACTGCACAGTGTTAGTGAATTAGCCTGTACTTCTCCATGCTGAGGCCAGTGGGGACACTTCTTACAGTGGGTAAGATCAAATTTATTTTTTTAACTTTTACACAGAAACATGATATAAACAACTAGTTTATATTTAAACCTTTAGACAATCAGTTTCTTCTATAATAAACAAAAACAAAAAAAAAAACCCATAAAAGTTATACACTTAGGAGGGTCAAAATATTTGCTCAGCATTTAATCATTTAGCGTCAGACTGCTTGATTCAGATTTTTTTCTGCACAGTTCCTCTAACACTGTTTACCATCTGCGTCACCACCATGCTAAAACCTTAACAAATCCACTGCTTGCCACTCGGAGGCAGTTTAGGATTTGATGTTGTCTGAAGTTTTGAGATTTTGTGAACAAATGGCTTAAGTAAAACACCCACATGTGTAGTGAGTATGTCTAATGCACCGCAAATTACTTTTCCCAGCCGATGAATACTAATGTGTGACTTTTAGAAGCTAGATTGTCTTGTTTTGGTTAAGGCTCGTTTTTGGAGAAATGAAAATCTTGCTTATTTGCCTGCTTTATTTTCGTTCACAGAATGTAAATCAGCAAAGGAAAGCAATAATAAAAAAAAAGATAAAGTAAAAGCAGTCCTCCATCAAAAACATACCTTTGTGTTGCATTTAAGTAGTTTGGATATCTGTTTATCTGCAGCTGAAGCTATCACCGCCTTGCAGACGTTGGGAGCTGCAGTCTGAAGGAGGGGTGATGCTCGGACACGAGATGAAAGTACAGCAGGCCCTGACAACCAATTCCCAGCGAGCAGTCCTGACGCAAGACATTAGGGCCTGAATAAATCATGTGATGTTGCTGTATCATCCCTGCCCTGATCAATCATAGCCGATCAATATATCAGTCTTAGGGCATAATATCTGAGGGACGGTCGGGCCTGCACCTGGTCATTAGCATCAGGTGAGTAATACGCTGACAAAAGCTTCGGTGGGGGGGTGGCAAAGAGTTTTATTACAGGAAGGGCAACGGGGGGTGAAAAGCATAAATATCAAACATCAAAGCAATAATGAATTTCTTGCAATTTTGAAGAGACACAAACTAATGAACACTGAGCTCATGCATCCGCCATCTGCTCCGTGTCAAATCTGAAGATGTTGATTATTTCTTTGAAAAATATTCTAGTCTAGGTCAGCTGTTAATAACAGAGTGTGGCTTGATGCTCAGCTGTCTGACATTGTTCAGGCAGGTTATGAATGCCCATCGATTCTTATTTTGTTCTGCGGAGCAAAGATAAAGAAAGCAATAATGTGCTTTATATTAAAAGTATTGCCATGGCTCCTTCAGTTCATCAGAGCACCCTGAGAGATAACACACACTGTGCTACAAGTTGTTGATTAATTCATGTTACACATGCTCCCAGCGAGGACAAAGAGTCTCACACCACAGCGCTGTTTATTTATTAATAATCATTAGGAAGGATTTTACCTTGACTGCATCCTGTTGGTTTACATGCTGGATGTTTTATTAGTGACAATTTTATTTGTTTTTCTTGGTCTTTTTTTCTTCCAAAGTCTTTACTTATTATCTCATTCAAATTATTTGCTATAACACATTTTTGTTTATTTTTATATCTAGAATTTAGACTTATTTACCAAGTTGTTTATAACTTTCCTGCTCTAAAAACTCATGTTGTTTCAGGATATAAAGTTTAATTTATCTAAACCTAAAAAGGTGCCACATAGAGGTTTTGGACCACACAAACCTTTCCATGGTTCTTAAACTAAAGAAAAGACTCAACGATGTGTCATGATCCGTTTATTGATGTTTGCCACGTGGAACCAGTTAGATAATTTATGTTGGGAGAGAGTTCTTTAGCTTTCTGCACGAGCGTTATACCAAAACATACAGCGTCATGATTAAGAAACACATAAAACAATTAGATCTGTCTATTTAAACACATAGCAATAAGAGTAAAGAGTATGTGAATAAGAAGATCTCATCCAAAAAATATTGTCTTATTTGTTTTACATTATTTTACGTAGAATAGTTTATTTAAGTATTTAACTAGAGGGGGCGGGACTTAAAACTGAAGCTGAAACCAGCCACTAGGGGGCGTTTTAGGTTTAATCCACAATCCTGGTAACATAAAACATAAAAATATATATTCCCTCAAATAAAAGAAACATGTACTACTGATGTCTGTAACATCAACAAATACGTTATATCCTCTGAACTTTGACCTAAGATGATCATCACTACAATAACCCATCTTTTTCCCAATAACTTGGATTAAAATGACTTATGTTGTAACCTGAATCAACATTCCTTCCAGGACCCAGTTGTGTCGGAAGACACAGAAGACGGTATTTAGTTAATAATTAAACTTAAAGACTCTGTCTCCTAAAGGACACTACCTTTAATCCACTGTCCAGAAATGTCTTAATATGATTAATGCATTTTCTTCCCGTATTAATGAATGTTGATGTTGCATTATTTTATGTTTCTACTTTTGCTAAAAGGTTAAATCATATTAATAATCCATTTAGGGTTAAAACTGGGATCCTTAATGACGAGGGCATGTGACTTGGTAAACTCGTATCCTATTGGTCTACGCGTCAAAAAGATGTCCTGTTAGACTTCCAGCCCGGAAATCGGCAAGCAACGAGACAAGAAGCGACCGTTTTTCTCAGCTACACGGTACGCTCAGGTGCCAACTTTCCCTGCAGGTCTCAAACCCCCGTTTAAAAGTCGATGTTATCTTCTCCGGTCTGAAGCTAGACACCATCCGTCTGCTTCGTTTCCACCTGCCATGGGGATGAGCCTGTTAGCCTCCTCTCCCAGCCAGATATGGAGCTGCTGAACGGCTCTCGGGCTTTTCCGTGCCTTGGGGCGACTCCACCAGCCGCCTCGGGGATCCGAGGACCGTCCTGGGCACCCGACCCACAGACGACCCTCCTGGCCACACTGAATTGACCCACGGAGCGTCTCAGCAGGTACACCCGATCTGGTAAACTAAGGCTCTTGATAAGCAACACTCCCGTTAACTTAGCTTCCAAACTCCCCTCATAACTAGTTTGGTAATTCCCTAGATATCTATATATCTCACAGGCTCTCGTCATTAAACTCTCAATGCCACCAGAAGAAACTCCCTAAGATGCAAACCTCCTACCTCACATCTCTGTTTGTTCGTTCAGTCTGTTTGCTTAATAAAAGTACTAAAGTCTAAGTCTGCTTCAGGGTTATATCTTTCAAGTATAACGTACGTAGTTACTTCCTTTGAATGTTCCAGAACCTACGAATTATGCCTGCATAACCGTTAGATTAGTGAGGGTATCTTAGCATAGCTCAGAGTAAAACCTACCAAACTAAACTAATAATCTTGCAGAAGTATGTGGTATCATAACCATAAAAACAGGTTATATTACGCTACATGTCAAAACAAAACAAAAAAGTAAACATATTAGAGGTTGGATAAATATTACAATTATCTAGTTAAGTTTTCTTGTATAAATGTTTTTAAGCATCAAGACTTTTTTCATGTTGGGTTAAATTTGAATAGGAAGATGCATCTATGAGGGTACAAAGTAGAATAATTACTAATCTGGGCCGGACGCCGAGGGCAAAAGGCTGATTTCCAGGGACATTGCTCACAAATAAGAGGTGGCCAGAAATACTCCACCTTCTGCAGCCAACAACAGAAACCATTAACACTCCTGACACTGTTCATTATTTTGTGGCTCTAATAATTACACATAGAACATTATGCAGCCGTAGATTGCTTTTAATTGGTTTTAATTTTATTTTTATTCTTGGTAAATACAATGTTTTCTTCAACGTTTGCCTCATTTCTTTTAGATTTGTATTGAATTAAACCCTGAAAAGGTTAAAACTGTGATTATTTATGTTCAGTTGTTTTGTACCCTGATATTTCCACTCTACACTGACGCTTTATAGTGATCAGACAGAAACCAAAGCAAAAAATGTTGGAATATTTTAGTTTTTTTAAATAGTCAAATAGCTTCACTGTAAGCAAAAAGTAAAGTGTAAGAAAAATGTATCTTCTGACTGTTAGCTTCTGAATGAATTCATGGATGGGATGAAAATCAAACGAACACCAACAGCTCTGCTGAAATCAGCCACAGAATGTTTAAGGCTTCCATCAAATAATCTGAAACTGAAAATTAATGATTACTCCATTTTCCAGAATTACAACCACAATAGTAGCTACTGGTTTAGCTGTAATAATCAAACACAATTTCTAAAAATTCCAAACGATAGACTAAAATACTTCAGTTTTTCTTTTTACAATTTTCCAATGATCTGAGGTATTTAACAGAGAATGGATTTAATTTGTGTGCTAGCTCTGCTTTGTTGATATATTTCAACAGGGTTCTGCCACACAGCTGTAATATAAGCAGCCGTTCTGGCATAAAAACATCAGATAAACAGCTGCAGGCCGACAGTGAGCCAGATGTTCAGACTCTATTTTCTACTATCTCTATTAAAATCACCTTTCTGTCCAGTCATTCACCTCAACAAGACTTCACTCAGAAGTCAGTAATAACTCAGACCTCCTGTATCTTTGTTTAAAAACACATCTGATTTTAGTGATGAGTAAAATAACCCCTGTATTTTTTAAATATAGACCTGTTTCAGCAATAAAACAATATAAATCTGTTTATCTGTTGAATCATGCAGCTGAGACATTCCTCATTATTCAACCATTAAAAAAAAATCTGAATAAAATTAACAAAAACGTAGTTTTTCTACATATTTTTAAGTGTTTTACAAATTTGACTGACATTTTTAACTACATTGACTTCTCCTCAGCTATAATGTATCTGCTGTATGCATTTAATATTTCTAAAGGACACATACTTAAAATAAACTGATTGTTTACTTATTTGTCTTGTTTTTAAGGGTTATGCAAGTCAATTTTAGAGGATAAATATGGACAAGTAGTATTTTCTGTTTGTTTAATGATTTGTAATCAATGAAAATGTCATGACAGGGTTTGTATTTTTTTGTTTTGCCAACTTGAGTTTTAAAGTGAGGATGCAGGGAAGATTTTTCTGGTTACATTTTTTTTTAAAAAATATAACTTCTATATAAAACAACTAACCACCACTTTGGAGCATCTTCCAATAGAAAGAAAGTTTTGATGTCTTCTTTAAATAATATAAGCAGTCTTCTCAGGAAGCAGCAGCCCTCCATCATTTATTATAGCAGCCATAATGTAGGCTATGAAAACGACATTTTCACATAAAACATTTTTCTGTTTCTATATGGGCTCCCTTTACTTTTTAGTAGTAAATTTATTTTATTTTTGGAGCAACAAATGTAAAAGACTATGGTTCTTTAATAGAGATAGTATTTAAGGAGTTACATGAATGAAGTTTTTACCAAAACAATAAAAAAAATTCTAATTTATCCAAGAATTTAATAGTCAAAACTTTAGCACCGTGCTCCAAGTTTGATGATTTGAATGATAAAACTTTACTAAATAAAGAAAAATTCTGATATTACTTTTTTTTTTTGGAATGGATGTTCTAACTTTATGTCTTTTGAAGATCAATTCATGTTTTAACAATTCAGTGTCATTTTGACCAGAGGTACAACATTCTATCAGTTTGATATTAGCACTACAAAAGAGACGGCCCCTACAAGGCATGTAGGTGGAAAATCTAAATTAAAGCATACCGTCTGTCTTTGACTAACAGATCAAAAATTATAGGAAAAAAAAATCTAATTTACTTAACCGGACAGGAAAACTTTAAATCAAAGGAAGCGATTTGATTTTTATATGCAACGAATATTTTAACCAGTGATCGTAAAGTGGCTTTTTTGACAAAGTGCAGCTTTAATAAGATCAGTACAACACATAATGCCTTCTGACCTTTTCCAGTGCTTTTGGCTTCACCTACACATTGGAACATTTAGCTGTCGCAGTGGCCAATTATTTTTCAGGTACCTCCTGTTGTGCAGGATAATAACACTTAATTAGCCAGCAAATGCATGGCAGGCTCTTTCTTTCCCCTCTCATCTCCCATTCTCTTTATCTGTCGGCCTTTCCCTGTTGGAACGTAGCTCTCCAGCAGGGTTTACGGTGAGAGCCAATCATGTCCACTCATCTGCCTCCGCACTCACCTGCCCTGTGAGGGGTCGTAGGCCTCTGCAGCACGGCCTGGACATAATCAGGGTGTGCACAGGTATCATGCTTTCAAGGGAGGGAGGTCAGAGCAGCAGCAGGCAGGAGGGTGAGGATCCATCTGCCTCTATAGCCCAAGGCCACCCTCATCATCATCATCATCGTTGTCCAGGAGGGCAGAAACAAAGGACAGACGCCTGACTGAACAAGACAAAAAATGGTGAAGTTAGGCAAAAAAATATATATATATAATCTGGGGTCACGTTCAAGAGCATGACCCACATTTTAAAACAAGGTATAAAAATAACAAATTATCTTAATTTGTAGTTTGGATTTGCGGCGTTTCCATTTATGTCATCACTACGTGGTCATCATCAAAGATAAATAATTCATATATTTCTAAAGTGAGTCTGGTAAACACAAGAATTACAATCTGGATTAAAAACAACAGCCTCAGCATTTGTGTTGAAGATGAACACATGTAGGCACTCTAAAAAATAAATAAATAAATTAAAAAAAAGGAAAATGTTTTAAGAAAAGGTCAAAGCAGAAACAAACAGGACGATGAGGATCAAGAGGAAAAAGACATCCAGTCTAGTTGTGTAACAAATAGAAGTTTGTGTTGAAGGTAACGTAGAGTTCAACCATTCGGATGAGGGTTTTGGAATTAAACTGGGGTCCATTTACACTGTTAAAGTTATAGACAGAGACCTGGGAAATTATCACACCATTAATAGGTTTACAATAAAACAACAGAGATAGGCGTCTAATAGGTGAGTGAAGGCAGGATGGACCAATGGATTGAGGGAGTTGCACTCGTCTGTAGCGTGAACTCTTGATTCACTGTTATGTTCCAACTCTCACCAAACCAAATGAACAATACATCCTCATACAAATGGCTGACATCAGTTTTCTCTGTAGGGCTGCTGGGCTCAGCTTTAGATAAGGTGAGGAGCTCCATCATTCACGGGGAGCTTGAAGTGGTTCCTCTAGAGGTTTTATGGACACATCCCAGTAGGAAGAGACCCTGGAACAGGATCAGAACCCACTGGAGGGATTATAAATCCAGTCTGGTCTAGGAACACCTTAGGATCCCCTGAAAGAAGTAGGAGATTGTTACTTTGGAGGAGTTTGTTGACTTGTTATTTTTGCAACCCAGCCTTGAATGAGTAGAAAATGGATGAAACAAGAAAAAAAAAAAAAACAGTCTGAATGTTTTATGTAACGTGACCTAATTGGATCTGGGTCCCAGAATGGTTACTCTAATTGCACGGTGTTGCTTTTTCTATAAAATTAATAGAATTCTTACCTCTGTTACTTCACATCATATTACCAGGGCCACTCACAAATGCCTTTTTCATGCCACACTGCCGCTGAGCCGAGCGCTCCAAAATTCAGGGTTAATTTAACTGACCTTTCTAAAAGAAGAAGTGCTCCCAGTCTAACATCTGTCGCATTAATGGGGCGGGAAACCTCTTGCAATATTATGTGGATGCGATAAAAAGTCTCCTGTGGAATTACGTAACTTTATAGCATAACAAATTAATTTGCTTTTACCAATGCAGGATTTTTTTTGTACAAAGCCCAATAAATCCAACACAGTTTTAAAACAACCTCTAAAAGACGATGATGATCAGTTTATTAGATAGTTTACCACAATCAGCTACCAAAATACAACTGCTTGTTTGTTTATTTATTTATTTATTTGAGAGTCTAGACCTTTGAGTATAGATTTAAAAAATACTGCCACAGAAAATGTTTCTGGTAAAAAGGCCACAGATTCATTAGCTATAACTTAAAGGTCAGACATACCCAAACATGCCTCAACTTTTCCCTCTTTGATGAAGAAATTCAGCTCACCGACTTTAAACGTACAGCTGATTTGCCTTAAATTGCTAAACTGAGTGAACGGTGTTCCTTCTGTGGCCACAGCGACAATCAAAGCCAAGGCACGTGGTCTCATGTCTGGGGTGTTGGTCACTCATTGTGAAAATGGCAGACAGCGAGGCTGTGATCAGAACAATAGCACAGTGAGCCTGTAAAAGACTGCAGCCAGTCATCAATTACCCCGAAGACTGTGTGGGAAGTACAAAAGCCACCTAATTACATTTAATCTCAACTCTAGATGTAAAACAGGAGGTTAACATAATATCACTTAACCATCTTCATGGTTCAGTGATGCCAAATGAGAAGGCTAATGAAAGCCAGTCTGCCTCGCTAACACCCTCTGACTGGTCATTTTTTGTGAGACAAGGCAGTCCTGGAAAATCCAATTTTCTGTGTGCTTGGTTTCTTTTTATGTCTATTCACTTGTCATGTCTTACGTCAAAGAGATTACTATTTTTTTTGCAGTCCCCCCCCCTTCTTTCTGAATCTATCATTTACAGCAGGTACAATACTTGGATAGGGCAAATCCTTTCTGCATGAGCTCCCAGTCTTTGGCAAGGACTTGAAAGGGGATGGAAACTATTCAGCAGAAGGAATGAGTTCTGGGGTTTTGAATATGTCAGTGGCTTTTTAATCTCAGGGGGCAAGAACGCGCTACTGTGAAAAACACTGACATTAAGAATTTAAGTCATTTGGGGATCAAGTGAGAAAAGTCTACAAGCTGAACTTTTACAATAAATAAAGCTTTAAAGCCTACATCGGGAAAAGTCTCATACCTAATGTACTTCTGTGCATGTGGTTCCCCTGCTGCCATATTAATGTCGCAGGTCATAAGTTTTTTCCTGTTTGCAATTGGTTTGTACAGGACAACGGAGCAAATGTGGCAGACATGAAAACGATTTGAAGTATTTTTAAAGGCTAGATGGTCATGAAACAAATGAGTTGTAACAAGGCAGAGGTTCTGTTTATTAAAGTGCCCATGACATCATTTTCCGTGTTTTCTGACTTATGTTGTAACGTTGAGTTCTCACCTTAAACCTGCCAGAAAGTGCAAAAAACGGCGTCTGTCTTCTAGTATAGCTAGTGAGAAGCTCTTCAAGATTTCAGATCTAGGTTTCAAACCGTTTATTTCACTCCACCCCGCTATGAGGTCATAGTAATCCGGACTTGCTTATATGGTAAATTCTCCGCCCACATGCACGTTCACGACACCTGGAGCTAGGAGAACGCCAGTGCTGCTGCCGCCATTGACCATAGATGGTGAAGTGTTTAAGTTTTACTTTCGTTTCACTTTCACGTGACGGCACTGCCCCCTACTGCAGCCGAAGTGTCAGGCTGCCAAATAAGGAGAAACCCAGCAGAACCAGAAGGCGGCGCATTCTTCTGATCTCTGAGTTGCTCGTTAGGAAATAATTACAGCGTATTTTGAGTTATAATGGTGCAACGCTAATCTAGAGGCATCAAAGATTACATCTGTTTAATATAAAGTGATTTAAATATCGAGTCATGGGCACTTTAACCGTATGATGCTTTGCCTCTTTTTCATCTTTTGCATCAACCTGCGTTGTAATTAAACTTTTCTGTCTCGTCTTCTTCCGCTTATCCGGTTCCGGGTCGCGGGGGCAGCATCCCAATTAGGGAGTTCCAGACAGTCTTCTCCCCAGCCACTTCTACCAGCTCCTCCGGCAGGATCCCAAGGCGCTCCAGGGCCAAACCAGAGATATATTTTCTCCAGCGTGTCCTGGGTCGACCCGGGGGCCTCCTGCCGGCAGGACATGCCTGAAACACCTCCCTGGGGAGGCGTCCAGGGGGCATCCTAACAAGATGCCCGAAACCATCTCAACTGGCTCCTTTCGACATGGAGGAGCAGCGGTTCTACTCCGAGTCTCTCCCGAATGTCCGAGCTCCTCACCCTATCCCTAAGGCTGAGCCCGGCCACCCTGCGGAGAAAACTCATTTCGGCCGCTTGTATCCGCGATCTCGTTCTTTCGGTCATTACCCAAAGCTCATGACCATAGGTGAGGATTGGGAGGTAGATCGACCGGTAAATCGAGAGCCTTGCTTTCCGGCTCAGCTCCTTCTTCACCACAACAGACCGGTTCAGCGTCCGCATCACTGCTGACGCTGCCCCAATCCGCCTGTCGATCTCCCGCTCCCTCCTTCCCTCACTCGTGAACAAGACCGAGATACTTGAACTCCTCCACTTGAGGCAGGATCTCTCTCCCAACCTGGAGTTGGCAAGCCACCCTTTTCCGACCGAGAACCATGGCCTCAGACTTGGAGGTGCTGATCCTCATCCCAGCCGCTTCACACTCGGCTGCGAACCTCCCCAGCAAGAACTGTAGGTCAGAGCCTGATGAAGCTAGGAGGACCACATCATCTGCAAAAAGCAGAGACGAGATTCTCCTGTCACCAAACTCGACACCCTCCACACCACGGCTGCGCCTAGAAATCCTGTCCATAAAGGTTATGAACAGGACCGGTGACAAAGGGCAGCCCTGGCGGAGTCCAACCCTCACTGGGAACAGGTCCGACTTACTGCCGGCTATGCGGACCAGACTCACACTCCTCTGGTACAGGGACTGAATGGCCCTTAACAAAAGACCATCCACCCCGTACTCCTGGAGCGCCCCCCACAGGGTGTCCCTGGGGACATGGTCATAAGCCTTCTCCAAATCCACAAAACACATGTGGATTGGTTGGGCAAACTCCCATGACCCCTCCATCACCCTAGCGAGGGTAAAGAGCTGGTCCACAGTTCCACGACCAGGACGAAAACCACATTGCTCCTCTTCTATCTGAGGTTCAACTATCGACCGGACCCTCCTCTCCAGTACCCTGGAGTAGACCTTCCCAGGGAGGCTGAGGAGTGTGATCCCCCTATAGTTGGAACACACCCTCTGGTCCCCTTTCTTAAAAATGGGAACCACCACCCCGGTCTGCCACTCAACAGGGACTGCCCCCGATGACCACGCAATGTTGCAGAGACGTGTCAACCACGACAGTCCTACAACATCCATAGCTTTCAGATACCCAGGTCGGATCTCATCCACCCCCGGGGCTCCGCCACTGCGTAGTTTTTTGACTACCTCAGCGACTTCTGCCCCAGAGATTGGACAGTCCATCCCCAGTTCTCCCAGCTCTGGTTCCTCATAGGAATGCATGTCGGTGGGATTGAGGAGCTCCTCAAAGTATTCCTTCCACCGCCCGACTATAGCCCCAGTTGATGTCAGCAGCTCCCCGTCCCCACTGTAAACAGTGTGAGCGAGTTGCCGCCTTCCTCCCCTGAGGCGTCGGATGGTTTGCCAGAACCTCTTTGGAGCCGACCGATAGTCTTTCTCCATGGTCTTGCCGAACTCCTCCCACGCTCGAGATTTTTCCTCGGAAACTGCCACGGCTGCACCCCGCTTGGCCCTCCGATACCCATCAGCTGCCTCTGGAGACCCACAGACTAGCCATGCCTTGTAGGCCTCCTTCTTCAGCCTGACGGCTCCCCTAACCTCTGGTGTCCACCAGCGGGTACGGGGGTTACCGCCACGATTGGCACCGGCTACCTTGCGACCACAGCTAGCAACAGCCGCCTCAACAATCGCAGAGCGGAACAAGGCCCATTCGGACTCAATGTCCCCCACTGCTCTCGGGACGTGGTTGAAGCTCTGCCGGAGGTGGGAGCTGAAGACCATCTTGACAGGCTCTTCTGCCAGGCGTTCCCAGCAGACCCTCACTATACGTTTGGGTCTACCAGGTCTGCGTAGCATCTTCCCCTGCCATCTGATCCAACTCACCACCAGGTGGTGATCAGTTGACAGCTCCGCTCCTCTCTTCACTCGAGTGTCCAAAACATATGGTCTCAGGTCAGATGATACAACTATAAAGTCAATCATCGACCTGTAACCTAGGCTGCCCTGGTACCAGGTGTACCGGTGTGCATCCTTATGTTCGAACATGGTGTTCGTTATGGCCAAACTGCGACTTGCACAGAAGTCCAAAAACAGAACACCACTCGAGTTCAGATTGGGCGGGCCGTTCCTCCCAATCACGCCCCTCCAGGTCACGCTGTCATTGCCCACGTGAGCGTTGAAGTCTCCCAGCAGGACTATGGAGTCCCCAGTAGGAGCGCTATCCAGCACTCGTCCCAGGGACTCCAAAAAGGGTGGGTACTCTGAGCTGCTATTTGGTGCATAAGCACAAACAACAGTCAGGACCCGTTTCCCAACCCGAAGGTGCAGGGAAGCTGCCCTTTCGTCCCCCAGAGAAAACCCCAACATACAGGCAGAGAGTCTTGGGGCTAACAGAAAGCCCACCCAGCCCTCCGCCTCTCACCCGGAGCAACTCCAGCATAGAAGAGAGTCCAACCCCTCTCAAGGACTCGGGTTCCAGAGCCAACGCTATGTGTCGAGGTGAGCCCGACTATATCTAGCCGGTATCGCTCAGCCTCTTCCACAAGCTCCAGCTCCTTCCCCGCCAGAGAGGTAACGTTCCATGTCCCAATAGCCAGTTTTTGTGTCCGGGGATCGGACCGCCAAAGCTCCCGCCTTGGTCTGCCATCCGATCCACATAAACTTTTCTGTGATTGATCATTTACTTAACTTTTGTGTACATAGGATTAGTGCACAAATAGCTTTATTTGAAAACCCAAAGCACAGATAAACCAGTAAATCTAGAGCTTTGCTTTCAGGCTCAGCACCCTGTGGACATGCCTCAACCTCTAGACCCTGAGATACTTAAACGTCCCCATTTGAGGACCTCCCTTTTTCAGTTGTGAACCCTGGTCTTAAAGTTGGAGGTGCTGATCTGCATCTCAGCTTCTTCACACTCAGCTGCAAACCTCCCCAGCAAGTGCAGAAGGTCATGAAGCCAAGAGGACCACATAATCCTTAAAAAGGTCTATGTTTCCATGACAGAACATGGCAAGACAAAAACCACGTTGCTCTTCCTCAATCCAAGAGTCAACCATCAACAGGACCCCCTTCTCATGTTGGAGTAGATCTTTCCAAAGAGGCTGAGGAGTGTGATCCCTCTGTAGCTATGGAGATGTTTGACAACCAGTGACTTCTGTCATAGAGATTTGCCAATTCATCCTTATGTCTTCCTGCTCTGGTTCCTTATCAGAATATGTGTTGATGGGACTATAACCTAACCCCCTCAGCAGCTCCACATCACCACTGTAAACAGTGTGTGTTGCACATACACCAGACCCTTCATGCTCCTCCTGCAGGTGGTGGGTGCTCAGGCTGCCCCGTGGATCAATTCATTTTTTTAAAGTTTATAAAAAAGTTTCACATTTTCCTTGGTTTGTCTCTGGTCATGCTTTGAGACAATTAGTTTGCGTACTCTGTTTATTTTACCAAAATTCATGCAGCATGTGGCAGGGTACAAAAATTACGAGGTACAGGAAAAACCATAATGGCACAAAAGCGCCTTGTGCATCTGGCACTGTAACATCAGGTTTAGCACACAAAGCAGTTTGTTAGACCAAAACAGGAACAATTCAACACAGACAGTAATATCCTCCTAAATGTTCAGTGTGATCAACTGATGTATGAGGGGGTTACTATGTAGTAAACAAATCACAGAGCAGGCAGAGAGCAGAACTAAACCCTGTTCTGAACTAAGCAGGTATTGGTCAGAGCATTGATTTACAATGGGACAGGTTGGGTGAGCCTCTGGAGAAAACACCCTGCATGTCGACCTTGCCACAGACAGTAAATCTGATCCACTTGTTTGTTTATTGTTTGAAAACAGCTTCCATCAAATCCCTCCAAAAACATTATAGAAGCCTTCTTAAAAATATGAGTTTCCATCACCATAATTAAATGCTTTATCCTAAAAAACTGGATAGTTTGAAATAGACCTGAAATAAATGTGAACATTAACAGAATGAACCAATATGAAACTGATCAGAATTGAGCTGTTTTAAGCTCTCCACTCCTGAAAGACGGAAATGTTTCGAGCAAAGGCCCATCAGGAAGAAATATTTATAGCTTTTACACAGAAATGCTTCAAATTGACCCAAAGATCCAGTTAAAAATGTCATGTTCTGCCCCCTTGTGTCCAGTTTGTGCCTGTATTCCCAGCCTCATGTGTCCTGTGTCTCCTGAGTCCAGCCAGCAATGTCTCCGTCCTCTGCATTTGGGTCCTGCACTACCCCGATCATGACAGAAGGAACTGACCACCATGGACCCAGCGGAGGACTTTATCCAGGAGGTAAATCGAGCTGCTGCAGCCCCTGGAGTCCTCCTGTAATGCTGCAGACTCAGAGGCCTTCATCTCTGGAGCCAACCTCCGTCGGGGTCCAAGCAGACACTCCACACCTGGTTCCTGTGCCGATCTCCGTGGGGGTCCAAGTGGACGCTCCACATCCTGCTCCAAAGTCCCCTAGTCCTGCTCTGTGGGGCCCCCTCTTGGCGTCTGGGAGTCGCCTTTGAGGAGGGGATACCGTCATGTTCTGCCCCCTTGTGTCCAGTTTGTGCCTGTATTCCTCATGTGTCCTGTGTCACCTGAGTCCAGCCAGCAATAAAGTTTTGTGTTCTACCTGACCTGTTCCTGCCTCTGTCCTCTGCATTTGGGTCCTGCACTACCCCGATCATGACAAAAAGAAGTTTAAAGTTGTTCAAGTTAAAACTTGAAATGATAAAATGATTTTTCTGTAAGCCTAATTCATCTTTGTCAGCTCTTCTTTTGATAACCTGAGAATTCATGACCTTTTGAGAAAAATCCCTTTTCTTAGAAAATCTGATTTAATCAAAAAAGAATTGTATAGCTGTGTGAACAAAGATCCCTGTAGACATCTTCTCCAAATACTGGCCATCACCTGCAGGGCCCTGTGAGCCTCGGGGGTTAATCTGATATTTAGTAACAAACAGAAACACATTAAGTGGATTTTCACTCAACAGAGGACCCTTTAAGAACGGTTCTGGACTCTGATTAGGCCCAAAGGCTGCCTTGTTTCAGACTGATTTTCATTAAAGAACCATTCCATCTCTAGCTTTTGGTCTTTAGCCCCAACTCTTTGTGCTCGTATAGGAACATCACATTTTAGAGCCCAATACTTTGTAAAAATGCATAAATTAGAACCAACCAAAACTTTAGAGTTCATTGCTTGAATTTTTAAAACATAATAAAATCCACTGCTGTAGTAAATACTAACTTCAGTTTATATATAAAGACCACTACAGTGTTATTTAACAATAAAATGAGATGAACGCCTCATCTCACAAAACGATAGGTCTGATTTTTGTAGTGTGGTTGTAAAAGCTGTCGTGTTCACATTGATGCACATTAGCAGAATATTAATGTTTGCTTCAGGAACCTGATGGATTTGAGAAGTTCAGGTGAGAAATCTGGACAAAGTTTCAATCAAACATTTAAATAGAAATATTGAAAGAAACATTTACATGCAGTTAATTTTTAATGATTAGATATTTTTGTTGGGATTTTAGCCCAATTTAGAGAAAATTTATACTTTAACTTTCACACAAGAAAAAAAAAGCATAAAAATTTGTTTTTTTATTCTTTTGTGTTGAATGGTTATTATAACAAAAGGGATTAAAGTAAAGTTGAACTGTTTTGAAGCATCCAGTTTATGAATAATTTTAGCTTTGTAGTTTTCTTTTAGATTAATGATTCAATTAATTAAAAAAGGACCAAAGTGTGCTTGACCTGCCAGTTAAAGGGGTTTAAAAATTATATCTGGTGTGATACTGAAATTAGAAAATGTATTAATACTTACGTTAATAATAAAACAAGTTTTTGTGCAATTAGATTAAAGTATTTTTTTTTATTTAATTCATATGAATGTTTTTATACTTTTTTAAAACAAATACAAGTTTGCAAATGTGTTGGTCAACATTATAATAACAGAACATGGAATAATACAAACTGATTTTGTTTCATGCTGAGAAAAGTAACATTGGGAGTGCTTTGATGCTACTAAGCTCCAACATTGATTTGTGTGCATTTTAGCTATAATGTCAAAAAATAGCTACCTTTGAATGCACTGCCTCTAAATAACATGCTGTGATTAAAATGAGGGAATGTTAAGTAAAACAATTTACAGAACTTCTGTGATGATTTTCAGATTTGCATTGCTCAGTGCTTATAACCCACAAAAATGTGCAAAAATGTGTCCATTCTAAGGTCAGGTTGCATCTTATCTGTGCAGCCAGCCACCATGTTCAGTGATTTCTCTTAGAGAAGCCCCTTCAGCCAAGTTGTACTAGCTGTTGGGCCTGAAGCACCAGCGGCGTCACCGTGATGTGGCGCTGCGTTTAGCCCGCAGCTGCTCCTTCAAATCTGTAAAGCTATTTAAAGCTGCTTATAGACACTTACTACACTCAGGCATGATGCACCAGGATGCTGGTCTCATCTTTTTCCTCCAAATTTTAAACAAACACATCGATATTTAAAAAGAAAAATCATTTAACTTGCAAAACTGAAGTTGCCTCCCATCCTTTTACTATTTGGGAATACATGCTCCACTCCGAAATCACATTTGTAAATAATTCAAAGTAGATATATTTTATATTAAATTAGGTAAGAGTATGAGGCATCATCCATTCTGTGCTCCTCCCTCTACTGCTGATCTGAGAGTCTAACAAGCTGCAGGAAGAGGAGGAGCTGATTGGAGTTAAGTAATTGTACACGCATGACTCCAAGTTGTATTTGAGCTTGTTCTCAACAATCTGTTGCTCTTGAAATGACAGATTGAGTTCATTTCCAGCACAAAGCATGCCCTAAGGACTTAATCAACGCTGCAGCTGATTGTTTTTTTGTTGCAAACAGTTTGTTTGCAAGTCAGCTCCTTAATAGGATAAGTGGAAAAAAATAATTACTGCATAAAACAATGTTTGAATAAGAAACTACATTCAGTTGTTCAACTTTCCTTACAACCACACGAAGTCCTCAGGTTCATAGAAAATGTTCCCCATGAAAGTCTCTGCAAATATTTTATGCAAAACAATGTATTGATTTTAAAAAAAATCATATCAACCATTTATAATTATGTTGCAGAACTAATAAACCAAGCTGCTCACCTAAAACGGCTGCTATGAAGGCATTTTCTTTGCAATCAAGATCCACAAGAAGATTGAAAACAAATAAAAGGCTCTTGTTTGCACTCATGTAACCCTTCTTTTATATTAAAGTCTGAAGTAGGTAAAAGAACAGAGGAATGACACATAAATCCTCTTGCATTCTCATTAGCACACAAAAGGCATCCAATAAAAGGCTGACCTTCACACCATGTTTTTCAGCGAACCTGCTGTTTTAAAGTCAAGTCTTTATGCCAGATAAGCAGTAGTGCATTTTAATCCTCTCTCTGCTGAGTGGGGCATCTGGTTAAATAACTGCCTTTTCACCTCTTCTCTTTGTAGTGGGGATTTCTGTTATGGCTGCGCTTCCCTCTGCAGATCCCCAAGACTCCAGATCCACCTATTGTACCGGCATATTGTGTCAAGCTTAAGCTCCTGATCCGAATAGCCTTCACAGGCTAAGGCAGCATATTCCAGCCCATGATATTAACCAATGCTTATTTCCGGTGAGTTCAGATTGGAAAACTTTAAGATTTGTTTCCGTTTTATGTTTATAAAAGCTGCTATTGGTCACTTTTGGCTGAATCTCAAAACCAATTTACTTATTTTGGTCTCCTCTCTATACTGATGCACTTTTCCAACATTTTCTTGTTCGCTGCTTCCCAGTGTTTCCATGGCAACAAGCCATCGAGAAAGATGCTACCAATTTGCTACTATGGGCATTTCAATTTTACTGTATTAGCTGCATTAATTACGTATTAAAGATTTTAAAAGAGCACACTGACATGGTCAATACATGTGGTGAGGAGGAGTTGGATTCCTGTAATGAATCTCATTATTCTTAACTTGTTCCCTACTCCCCTGATACAAACCCTATAAATATGCATGTGCTGTAGGTTTGAGTGTTCTACCTGGTAGGCAGTGGGTCCAATCAAAGCGCCATGTCTCCATGTCATATCTGAAAGATCACAGGAGGTGTCAGCGGATGACAGATTCAGTGCTGCTTACTTTGGTGATGGTGTGGTGATCTCCCTCAGGCAAAAAGAAGAAGAAAAAAAATCAGTCAAAGTTAATATGCGAGATTTGGAGGTGACGCAAACCAGTTTAACCAAGAAGCAGACAAGTTTAGAACCCCGTCTGAGCCATTTATCCTGCAGAAAGTTTCTCATTTACATATTAAATAAAAATTATTTGCTTTTTCTGATGTAAAACTCAAACTAGTTACAAAACAAGAAAACAAAGAGCGGTTTCTGTCAAGAGTCGGGTTGATAATATCAATTTAAGCTGCAGAACAAGATCATTCATATCCTTTCTGCAGAAAAACAAAAAACTATTAAAATGATTAAAAGATAACTTACTTTTTAAACATTGTAACTGCCTTGTTAGCCACAGTTAGACACGGTTACTTGAACATTGTTTAATTAGGTTTTTGGATTGTGCAGCAAACCAACCATGGTCTCATGCTTCAACTTTTAACAGGAGATTTAATAATGAAACTGAAAATCCAAATTCACTGATTAAAAATGTTAAATTATAGATTTTTAACAACAATTTAATTTAATTTCCTTCACAACACCTGATTATCTGTGCACATGTTGCATTAAGCATAGTTTCATTATTGATGGGGAATATGTGATTAAACACATGTTTATATAATAATGAAAGAACAGACTGAACTACGGGAGAGGTTTCAACTTCCTATCGGCTTTAAAAAGAACTGAAAACTGCGTTTTACATACCAGCTACTTAATTTTAATTTCCCAAGTCATTTCTAATTTGTCAATTTTAACAAAACTGATTTATTGGAACTATTAAAAATTTATATATGGTTTCTTGTAGAGTAGGTGTTGTTTGAGGAGACACACACACACACATGTCTAAGTGAAAACAGGAAATAAAACATGCTCTGAGGTAAATTACAGACACTGCATGGAGTAATTATTGTGAAATAAGGAGCAACCAGAGAACAGAAGTAATAAAACAGGAGTAAAAATACAACTTGAACATAACCGAAAACAAACAAAATAAACTAAAGTTTGATATTAAGAGACAAAAAGCCACATTTCTTTCTAAAATTTGACAAAACTGTATTTGTTCAGTTTAAATCTCTGAGGCCGCGTTGCTGCAGGTCTGACTGAGCAGAGCGTTCAGGTCAAGGTGAGTTTCACATCTTGTGCTTATACTTGTTGCTCACTCAGGATTTAACAGGTTAACAGGCAAAAAGGGCAAAGAAATACAATCAAATAATAATAATGTGTCTAAATGTAAAAGTTAATCTAATCTGAACAGTGTGCTACAGGCCAGGTGTCAAACAGGAAGTTGGATAAACTCCAGTAAGTTTTTTCTGAAGTAAAAAATGAGTCTTAGCTTCTATATTTTATCTATGTACATTTAAAAGAAATAAAAAGTCAAACGAAGCAAAAAAATAAAAATTCTAATGTTAAAATATAAAATAATTAAAAGAAAGAAAACCAAACTAACCAGCCAGGTGAGATGGGGTATACCAAAAAAAATATTAAAATGGCCTGCCATATAACAGGACATGTTGCCATACCTGCTCCTCATGGTTGCAGCAGAAGAAACATTTCCTCCCAGCTGATTGGAGACATATAGATCTCTGAGCTTCTTCATTTTCTTCTAGCTGTTCAAGCTCATTCACTTCCTCTGTTCTGTTGTGGGTTGCTGCTTTTTTTCTTCTTTAAAATATAGGTAAATAAAACACTTGTATGGGAGCAGTGATCAGCTGTGACTAATGTCTTTATATACTTTATGTATCACTCATGCCAAGAAGGAAGAGTTGATGAGATGATAACAATAACCAGCAAAGAAATGGGCAATAACCTGGAAAAACTAAGGGCTTTTTATACAGGTAGGACTGATTAGTAGATGAGAAACAGGTGAGCAGACTGACAGATGATGAACAGGTGTTTGAAGAGCAAAAGAAAAACTGAACACTGTTCAAACTGCTCAACAACAAACGACACAGGTGACCTCGACATCAGAGATGATTTCACTAATTCAACCTCTGAATCCAAAAGCAGAACCACAAAATCAATTATGTACAACAAAAAAAAAAAACAGAAATAAGGTAAAATGTATGAAGAAGACCTGCAGAGAATGATGGGTAAAGCTGAGTGACAAAGTGGGTCACATCCTTAGAGAAACCTAACAAGATCATGTTCACATTCATGCATCGGGGCCATTCTGGACTCCACTAATGCACTGAGTGGAACAAAGACTCTCGCCTCCAAAACAGTCCACTCTGCTGCACCATATACTAAATTACACAGCCCCTTTTCCTTTAATGGCACATGTGTAAATGCAACATAACATGACTGTTTGGACCTTTGGAGCCATTATGAGAATATTTGGAAAGACTTTGAGAGGAGGTTACCGCACTTCATTTAGAAAAAAACTAATGAGAATATGTGAGGAAAGGTAATTTACTATTTAAAAGAAAAGTCTACCTCACTGATAAAATGAGTGATATGCTCCTGTATGAAAAGAACAGCTCAGATGTAACAAGGCTCTTATAGTTGATGCAGGAAACACATTTACATTTTGTTTGCTTGTTTTTATGCAGCCACTTAAATTGAGAACAATATGACTCAAGAGTTAATTAAATTAGTTAAAGTTTGCAATAATACAAATCTGTTGACACTTTTGAACAATAAAGGTTAAAATGTGAGGTTAACTGAGACAATAAAATAATTGGTACATTAAGAATGAATCCATGCACTCTGTTTTTATTCTGCAGCTTTGTGTTCATGCCAGACTTCACTGCCATACGTTTTTGGGTGAGAATGAAAAAAACTTGTCATTACTTTGTAAATCAGGATCTCTTTCATCCATCTTATTTGACAGAAGCATTTCCAGCGGAGCTCATTCCTACACCGGCTCTAGTTCTTTGATGTCAACAGCGAGGATTAGTTCAGAAAAACACAAACTTTTCAGGGGAGAGTGGGAGTATCCTGGGCTCGGCGTCCTTCCGCGCCTACTGCGAAGGACATTTCCTTCTTCCTGACTGTCCAATCAATCAGCCTCCTGCATGGAGAGGGAGCTTCCTTGCCCCTGTCACAACAAGTGATTGCCTTGGCTGCAATACCAGTGGAACGTCAAGCTCCCAGAAGCTCATAATCGTCCTTCCCTGACAAAACCTGTCTCAGCAGAGGAAGGGATGGACCTGAATGAAAAAGATGTGTTAAAGGTTGATAATTTTTCTTTTTCTCATTCAGTAGATTAAATAGAAAGTCTGCAGTTCAGAATCCAAATCAGCTGAGGGCAACTTGAAACTTCTATGATGATCTATCCCTGTGATGATTGCATTCAACTGTTTTATGTTGAACTTTTAATAATCTTGCATTGTGAGACTTCTTAGTTATGACTGAACCAGGCATACATTTTCTACAAACTTGGAGTTTTGTACCAAAAAAAAAAAGTATTTGTGCAAAATCGTGCAAAGATCACACAGAAAATCCAGTCATCCCATGAGAACAGGAAACAGACTTTTGGAAAGAAAAGTTATTTTTCTAATAGCTCAGATCATCTGATCTTGTTGCCCCTGGGTGGAGTTTTAAAAATCACACCTTCTGTGAACTTTATCGCTCTTGATCAGGATTCTTCATGTGCAATCATGGAGAATCCTGATGGAGAGAATGGTCGGATTTAAACCTGAGCATTGCCTTACCACCTGACCTCTGTTCTAGCAAATGATTGGCCATAATGGCTCCTAAGTGCATCTGATTCATGAACACTTTAGTCTGAGTGTTTATGATCTATACTGATGTTGAATCATCAGCCTGATGACTAGTTTTCAAACCCTCAGAAAAGAGAGATGCAGCTTCAGTTGAGAGCCTATTGAAATAAAGGGAGGCTGTCAGGCTTTGGTAGGTAAAGGAAGATATGATAGATGAGATTTTGAACGTTATTTCCTAAAACATCACTGCACTGGATGGATACCATGCAGCATCCTGGTGAGCTGCTGTCCCAGTAGGAGTTTAATAGATGGATGGATGATAAATTATTGTGTAATCCCCACAAAATATCCAAATATGATTACAAGATTCCCGTTTTGAATGTGCAGAACATCAAAACAGCTTTTCTACATCTAAAGCCGTTCAAAGAGCATGCTGACAAAGGTTGGTGTCATACTCTTATTAGCATAATGGGCCTCATGCATGAACCACTCAAACAGTTAAGTGGCATTTATGACACGCTGTCAGATTGACTGATGCTGCCCTTCTGGGAGTGATGTCAGAGTATAAACAGAAAAGTCAACACAATCGGTCCAGGTTGGTTTGAATTAGACAGCAAGTTTTAATCACATGTTTAAAAAAGTTAATAAATTGATTTTGTTGATTGATTTAATACAGATTCTGATGATTTATTGGATTATTCTACTAAAAGTCCAGGCATTTTAGGGATTTTATCTAAGTAGCTCACAGTTTAAATGACCTCTGGATGGTGTGGTAGTAAAATAGTCCTTTGGGATGTTCAGGCTGCCATGACGCCGGCCCAACGCAGGAGACAGGGAAACAAAAGAACAGTTACAAAGTGAGAGTGGGTGCTTTTAGTGCTATTTCTGTCCTTGTTGAATCCAGGTGAGTGATGTGAAGCTGTTGCTTGTCTGTTCTACTCAGCCTCAGGCACCACTCTCTGCTTTCTTTTTTTTCCCTTCTTCTTTTAACACTGAATTGTCAAATGAGTCCTACTGTTGGAAGCGAAAGCCTCTCGCCTATAAAATGGCAGCAAATAATTTCCAGAAATAATCTGCGTAAGTGGAAAAGCACATTGATGTCGTGCAGAATCTAAGACTAGATTGTTGGGGGAAACATTATCCTATTTAAATTTGTTTTCATCCTGCTCCCCTCTCACTGTGGTAAATCTTTGAAAGTGTTGTGAGTAATCTGACAGTTTGTGCAAGCTCCCAATTATTCTTTTTTCATTTCATGTTCCTCTATACCCTACTTGCTGCATAAGGATAGCTAAAAGGGTACCCTCAAGGTTTTTTTCTTTTTTTTAAATCACCAAGAGATTTCATTTTCGTTTCAGTCCAGAATGCGTCAGCGCTGCTCTGTGAAAAGAGAATTATAGTCACATTCGTGCAGCGTGTTTGTGGCCGTCATAATGAAAAGCAAAGCTGAAATGAGTTCTGGTGAGGAAATGTTTTCCTGTTTTCGCTTGCCAGTGAATGCCGTACTGGAACATAACTGCGATCTAGATAACCTTTCCTACATATCAGATGGGAAATCCTCTTTCATCAGGGGAGAGGCGTCGGAAGACGCGTGTCCCTGCAGAGTCCCTGTGATGATAGGTGGACAGAAAGTTCAGGAATAAAACAAGCCAGCCTGAGAAGTAATATTTCCTCCGAGGTTGTAATATAACAGCTTGGATCGGAGCTCTGATAGATTTTTCTTTGACCGCGTATAAAGAAAATTTCCAAACCACACGATTTCCATCTGTGAGTGCAAACAACAATGAAATGGGTCGCCGGTTTATTTGTTTTCACGTTTGTTCGCCGCTCTCGGTGGGTAATAGTTTGCCGAGAAGTGTCATTGAATAAAACAGACAAACATTTAGGCTGAAAGCTGCCCAGACTGTAAAACAGTCTGTGAACCAGCTGTATTGATTTCTTGTCCCAGACACACAAACACAGGAGCCGGTAGAGAAACATCTCGACTTTCCATCGCTACGGTGACTGATAGGAGAGGCCCTTTCCTAGCAGCTCCATCCTCTACATACATGGACACTTTAAATCAGCCTTATGTTGCTCTCTACACACACACACACCACTCCAACACTTACTGTATTTGACGAATGGACTGATTGTATCTTAACTATTCTGTGACTTCAATAAAAAGCAATTCACTTGGACTTTTCGGTATTTATAAATGTCAGTTTGAGTAGAAGCTGAGGTCTCCCACAACAAAGGTTTTGTAATTAAAGGTCAGCATTTCTGATAAAGCTGTTGTTTTCCAGACTATTGCTTTTTTTTCTGACACTGTAAAAACAACAACAACAACAACAAAGATGGAAAATAGTCCCACAGAAGATGCTTGTTTCAAACTAATTACTGATTATAGAATATTTTATTATAGAAATTATTGCTATAGAATAAAAAGCCTGGTGCATCTCAGAACTCATGATCCCATAGAAACAATAAAGTGCAGGTTTTATTGTGTTTTTGAATTTGAAGCATCAGCTGGGTGTTCTGGGTGGAGGCGTGTAACAATTCCTCAAAAAGCTGCATATGAGCCATGCACATCTGTCCTTTTTTTATATTAATTTGAGCCAGAAAACTCTGATTAATCTCAATATTCATGAGACAGGAGCAACAGAGTGGGAGTGACCTTGACTCCTCTCTCAATGTGCTTATGCAAGCCCCCCCGAGTCAAAGAAAATCAAACGGGACAAAGTGCTGCAGATCTGGGGCAGAGACATCACCCGCATTCGTCACAGACCTTTGGGCTAAAACCGATGCTTGAAGAGGCTGAAACACACTTTGATTGAAATGCCAAACTTCTGGTGGACATCGCGACTTAAAGCAATTTCTTTTTTTAATTGGGTTTTGCAGAGAACGCCTGAGAAGTCAGGATCTCACCTGTCAGAGCAACTTCAGCTTTAAGAATCAGGGAGAAGTTTTTATGAAGTCAAGTGAATTGACCAATTTAGAAATTATTTTTCTGCCATCTAAAACATTTCACCATGGTTAAAACCAAGGCTCCCCTGATTTGTTGAGGTTTGGGCTGTTTAAGGCAGAAATGTGCAGATTTGGGCATTTGTTGACTATTTTTCTCATTGCTCTGTCCAGTTAAAGTATTCACGTTTATAAGTTTGGTGAAATTGTGTTACATACGTAAATAAAAAAAATTCAACCACTGCCCAGAAAATAAGACTTCAAGTCTCTGTAAGTTTGCAGATTTAATCCCATTTCAGACTTTAGAAGAAACTACTAATAAAAAAAATTCCACAAAACAAACATCAAATATCAACAGAGCAATAAAAAAATAATATGCAAAGAAATACAACTGATATGAATGAGTAAAACAAACAAATTTTATGAAGTTCAAACTACGGAGTGATCATTTGACATTAAAAAATCATAATTTTTATTTTATTTGACAAATATGAACATTGTTAAATAAAAAGGAGGATTTTTCATAAACTGCTTTTGTTTCAGCTTCTTTAATGATGGTTTACTGATTAATAAAAAAAAATCTTCACAACTTTATAAAATAAATAAACTATTCCTTTAATGCTGTGGTCAAATTAAAGGTGTGTTTCTAACTCCACAGAAAATCAACTGTATGAATAAAGTGTCCTATAAATTAATTTGACAATAAAATACAAAAATGTTCCCTTGATTAGGAAAGTTCATTTTAATCAGCTGTAATTAATGTGATTCTGTAGGTTTAGTTTCAGCCAATCAAGCAGGAGCCAATCAGGATGCACTTTGTTTGGTTCAGACAATCAGGCTGTGGTTTGGTGTCGTGACACGTGCACGTGAAAGTTCTGGCAGGAAACGAAAACAACACAAAAGCAACAACAGAAGCTCTAAAACCAAACAGACTCTGCAGCCTGCTCACCTGAGGAAAAAAAGACTTCCTGACAATAAAGCTGATTTGGTTTTCAGGAAAGCAAGTGTGCTGTAATTTATTGAAAATGTAAAAATGTCCTGAGTGAGGGCAGAAGAGGGTAATTTTCTAATCAGTGTCTTCTTCTTTTGTGAGTTAAATGCCTCTCATGGAGGGTTGTTACAAATTATACACATCAGTTCATAGGATCCTCTTCTTGTCTTTACTCAGACGTCTCTTTATGTCAGATTTGAGTGTCTTTAAGATGCTTCAGCCTCATCCTACACAGTTACTATCTCATCAGTTACAGGTAACTTCATGCTGGACTGAAGAGCTAGCAGCTAGTCTGATTATTCATCTCACAACAGATCCAATCTCTAACAAGCCATGCAACAATGGTTCGTACATCTTTATGCTGCTGTTAATTTTGCATTATGGAATTGAATTTATCATATGCATAAACATCAGATGCAACTAAAGGAGGTAGTTCTGATGCATCAAGGAGACAAATCCAACAGGAAGTTCTTAATAGTTCAGCCAGAATATCTGTGTGATTCAAACTGATGATGATGGTGTAAAAGTTGGTGTAATGTGGCATTGCTGCTGTGAAATTCATTAAATATGAGCAGTTACAGTATGTGCATTCAATTTTTTGTTAGAACTTGGAAATTCCGACTTCCAAGTGGGAAAAATCAACTGGAGCACAACCCTTGAAGTCGGACTTCCCACACGGAGAGGTTTTTGATCCCCGACTTTGGGAAAAGGATGGCGGCTCCTCACAAGAACAGTTAAATGCTGTGAAAACATGTTTATTTTTGCAAGATATGCTTGTTTGGACGTGTTTAAGTTCAGAATTAGTGCTTTGTGTCTTCTGACTCTTAATGAATTGGGAGTGTTTCCATGCATGAATTTATTAAAGTCCAAAACAATATTTTGAATCTGTGCTGCAAAGGCAACGATGGCAATGTGTTTGTGTGTGAGCCAAACACGACAAGAAATACAACAGTAAACTACTTTTTACTTTCGTATCCCGACTTTGCAAACTGGAATTCTTGTAACCCGGCTGTGACGTCATTCCCAGTTCAGAGTTCTGACCTCTGAGGACAAAATGAGTGCAGCAAAAAAACTTTGCTGCTCAGCTTATTTGGATTATCAACAAACTAAAAATGTTTTGTCTGAATGCAAAAATCGTCTGCTGTCTTTAAACAATATATCCCCAAGTTGCCTGTTAAAGGTTCTGTTAGTTACGGTGGGTAAGATAATCATCATTACTTTGACACACAAGCACACTTCAAAACAGCCAAATAATCCCTTTAACAAACAAGATTCCTATTAAATTAGTCAGAGTAAACAGAAATAAGTTAAGCAACCAAAGATCCAAGGAAATCTTTGAAAAACTTTCAGAAAGTTCTGAGAAATAATAATCAAGACCATTTTAGATGATTAAAAGAAAACTGGATTCAAAATATTCAATACTTTTTGCGAAGTAGTGAGATCATAATTACCGGTATTGTTCTAGTGGGTTTAAATGCCAGCATGATGAAGCCACAGCGCATATTGGAATCAATCCTTGTTTTATTGATACGTTTCGTTTGTTTTTCTATGCTTATTGCTGCATGTTTTTGCACCTGAGACGGTCTTGAATTGGTGCACACGTTTCCACTCTGCTGACAGTCGATATCTGAATGAGCTGAATGACCAATACATGCTATAAGGCAGCATGTGCAATACAAATTGGTTTAGATTTGCTTCAGGGAACACACAGTATGATTTGTGTTGAACTAACCGCTCACGGTATGTCCCAATTTAGAGTCGCGTGGTGCCACATTAAGAATGTTATTAATAGGGAGTGTTACTCATTTAATCCATCTCATCTATTCTGCGCTGTCTCCCATTTCTGTCAATTTATAGAGCTCCAAGGGAGGCGCCTGATGACCAGATAGACCAGCTCAGCCTTTCTTGAGGTTTGCGTTCTGCAGCGCCAGCACTGCCTGTCAGGGACATTTAACAAAGAATTCTGCATTATTTATGAGGCTGCCTTTGAAATGCTTTCCCTAATTATGTTCTAAATTTTAACACAGAGTTTGTGTAGTTTACTTAAAACTTCCTGAAAACACACACGTAACTCAGCAATAAGGAGAGTTAAAAAAGAACAACTTGTCTACATTAATTGAGTTGCAACGCTGTTGCTGATTGATCATGTTTACCTCAACCACCTCACAGCTAGTATTACAGATAAACTCATTTCCACCAATTTACAACACTTAAAGGCTGTATGTTTCCTTGGTTACTTTTTTGTCGTCCAATCACAAAGCAGAACGTCTGTCTTTACCTCCCCACCATTAAGCCCTCAAACGGCAGATTAGGTTAGAGGAGTTGGATGGATCCATTCTAAATGGCCTCGGGTTGCAGTAAAACAAGCAAAATAAGGCAGGAACTAAATTATCTCTGTTTGTGTCGGTGAGAGATATCACTCAAAGTCACTTTCATACACGGAGGAAGAGGAAGGGTCTTGTTGATCGTCTCCAGGATTGTTTAGCAAGGAATAAACATCACAGGCTCAAAAATATTTCATCTGATTTAGTATGTGGTGCTTATCAAGTCAGGAAATACACAAGTATTATAATAGTTTCCTATTTACTGTTAGGAAATCTCAGCTTTGTGCAAAAACACAGTATAGGCTTGAGTCCATACATATTGAAATGAGTTAGATTTTTATATCTTGACTCTGTTTAAAGTCACAGTAAAATGTTTGTAGCACCATGATAGTGTCAAATTCTACAAAATTCTGCATGATGTATTGAGATCCTGCAAAATCACCTCAGAACTTTGGTATTACCGTAAATGTTTCCTGAAGCAGCTGCTGGGGCGTTTCTTCACTCTGATTGGTGGCTTTGGTGGTTTGTGGCTCTGGTTCATCTGAGGGCTCCTGCAGCTGCAGCTGCCATGTAGCCAGCTGCAGTTTATAAGTCTAACTCTCTCATATTCCAGTTGGAATGACAAAGCTCCTCGGATGGGAAACAAAACATCCTCAAGGAACCAAAAAAGTCCAGTTGCCTTCATTTGAACCCATTAGGATCACCATGACCTGGAATACTGAAAACTTTCAGCATATTCTACACAAGGAGACATATTTATGTGTGTGTAGACAACGCAGCTCATCTTGCAATTTTTATTTCACACAAAATATGTTGCAACAACTCCTGTTCCAGCTTAGATTTATATCTACAAACATCCTGTTTCCTCAGAGTCTCCTTTCTTGTCTCAATTATTATATTTTTGTAATTCCAGCTACCTTATTAAACTCAACTCCCTTACCAATCTTACTGGTCAGCTCCTACTGGTCCCAATATGCACATTATCCCAACTCCATCAAGCATAAATAACCACCACACTCAAATGTCCCGTCCACTCACTTGAATCAGAATTGCACGCCCGGCTCATAAGCCAGATAAAATCTCTAGCATTCCACATTGTGCAGCTCACTGCACGACCAGCATTAGTGTCTCCCTTGATGGCTCCGCTAAAATGTTTCCACTCAGGCTTTAAACTGGAATCTCCTTTCTTGGCTCTGGGGACGTTGTACAAATATGCAACCTGCTAGGATTACATTTTCACAGAAGAAAAACAAAAAAACAAGAACTTGTTTGATGCTGATTTACTGTCAACAACTTTAGGCTTTTTTATGTGATCATTCAGCAACTAAAGTGAAAGCTACAAAACAAACTGTACAATATATTAATAGGTTTTTCTGTCAAGGGATAAAGTCATGATTCTGATCAGGAAAAGACTTCACAACACACTTTGTTTTTGTTTTTTCCATGAATCATTTAATTTAATCTGATTTGCAGCAAAAGTCAAGAAAAACAAAAGATAATTGTTTTTATTGACTCAAAAATGTTTAATTAGAGGCGAGTTTCCGCTTAATTAAAAGGCTTTAATAAAGGGGTGTTTTTTGGTTTGTATCTAAATAAAAATTTTTATTTCTATTTGCAGTTTGGTCAACGTTTTTTAGACAAAAATAATTATTTTTAAAGGTTGCATGTGGGGTCTTTTTGCAACATAGAGAACACAGATATTTAACTTATTCTGAATAAGAGTGCTTGTTCTAAAAATTACCCACAATGCATCAACAGGTTTTCATGCATTTCAGAATATAGTAATATATATATATATATAAATCTTTATTTAGTTTTTGAGACATTTTTTAAAGTTTTTCCTTCAAGCACTTTCACATGGATTGACTTCAACCTCCATTTTTTAAGATTCTTCTGCACAGTTCACACATGTTCACAAGTGACAACATCCTAACAGCGTAACATGGAAGGGAGACAAGTGAATCAACTCAGAGTGGGTGGTGTGAATCTGCTTTGAGGGGACAAAACCACGCATGAAGTGAAGATGTGGGAAAAAAACTCAAGGTGGAGAAGAAACCACCGATTAAATGGACAGAGACAAAGAGAGAGAGAGAAACTCAGGAGATCTAAAATAACAGTGACATTGTCTCTAGACAGCATTCATTATTTCTATATTCAGTGAGCGCAGCGCTTAGTGGACATGCCTGAAATACAACTTCAAAGTACATCTGACAGCAGGAGCAGCGATGAAGCAGTGGATTTACAGTATCAGAGTAATATTCACCTCCTGTCATCACAAATCACAACAAACCGTGCGTGAGATAAAGCCTAGCGTTTATTTGCGGAGACTGGGTATTTTCCATCTGATCAAAACGAGAGGTAGGAAAGATTACTAAAGCGATTTCATTTAAAAGCTCTAATCTTTCCTCAGATATCAAACTGGGGTGTAAGATCTGGTGGACCATCAGAGGAACAGAGAGAAGATTTATCAGACAGGTCTCAAAAAAACCTGCTAAAGTGTGGCCCACGGGCCTTTTGTGGCCCTCAGAGTGATTTTGTGTGGATCTTAACTGCAGTCACAGAAAGGTGGTAATTTTAAATATTTTAAACTAGGGATGTCTCTAGTTATTTGATTCTGAGCACATCGATAACAAGTCTCGATCCGATACTTCTACAATGTTGTTTTCATCAACTTTATAACCCCCTCAGACCGCAGACATACTCGCGCTTTCCGCTTCAAGCTGCTCCCATGTTTTACTTTGCCGGCGTTTAACCAGTAGCATCTCACAAAGTGATGTCATGCAGCACGTGTTGTTGTCTCTGTGTGAAGTCAAGAGGTCTAACTCTGTGCATATCTACAGAGAGGGCTGCACATCATTTTTTCATTGAGGTTCTCAAAGGAGAACTTGGCACTGATGCTCTCCATAAGCAAGATCGGGTGGGGTACAGCGCATGCGCATCCAGGCATAACGCTGCAGCAGTCTGACACACCGCAGAGCTTGTTGGTGCCATAGTTTAAAGGCCTTTGACAGTTCTGTCTAGAATCTACACGCTTCCCCTTTGTGAGTGTTCCTTCGCCACTCCCCGCAGTTGGATGTGAAGCTCGCGGGATGCGAGGTCGGTGCCTCGAGGGCACCGATCTGCAGAGGCGCATTCGGGATCAGGGGTCCGGTACGCACACATGATATCTGGTGCTCTTGCAAACTTGCAGACCAGTTACAGTATGTGCAACCTTTACTAGATGTGTTAAAAAATAATGAGAATATATAAACATATATCCGAGTCTGAAACCATGTGATTGGGTCTGATTTCCGATTACGTGATCGGTACATCCCCTATTTTAAACCAAAGTATTAGTTTTTATTACCATGTTGTTGTTTTTTTTAATTGCTTTCATGGTAAACAGGACAAATTCTCACTGTCTTTCACTAATAAGCAGACTGGTAAACATAAAACGTGACTAAATTCAGCAAACATGACAAGAAACTTGCATCCTGTTCTTGTTGTTGGCAGAGAAACAAAAACAATCAATTCATCAAATCCAGGAAATTTGACGTTTTTCTTAACAAACTTGTAAAACATGCAAAAACATCTCATATCTGCAAAGATTTAGCCACAGATATAATAATGTTTGTCTTTTAATTAAAAAGTTACATTTAAAAATTCATAATTAAACAATTTTTGCATTTAAAATTAAAAAGTCTAATATTTGTGGCTCATGCGTGCTTTCAGCTTGCTCAAGTTTGGACACCAAAGCTATATTTACCATGTGGGAAATGTACTGAAACAGTAAAGGTACCAACTGTACTAGTCTTTTATCCAAACGTCTTTTTAGCCATGTTCTAACTCCCTGTGCTCTCAGACCTCCATCACACAGGATGTAAGAAATGCGGTTGTTTCCAAAAGTGAGAAACTTAATCTAAACAGACAGATAAAAATATCCCTCCGTCTTTCTTTTCATCCATCTTTTAAATGACAACCAAAAAATGGGGATAAGATTGAGTGGAGCTTTTCTCCATGAAGACATGAATAAGTAAGTACAACAAATTTGTATTCTCAGAAGGAGTGGCTCGTATTAATCACCTAAATGACTGCGTATGAGTTGCCCTTTAAAATCACATCTGTCCCTGAGGAAGTGCTAGCTGTTAATATTTAATACATACACATGTAGTGTCACAAATCAATCTGTCGCCCAAATTAGTTCAAATTAATTCTATTGGTGGTCAAAAGCCATCTGATTAACAGGAAGTGCTGACGTTGGAGATTTGGAGGTCTGGGGGATTTCTCCTCTGGATCATGGGACGCTTTTCTTCCTGCGTCAGACATGTTTTTATCTCACCTTACTGTAAACGGTGCAGATGTTAGAAGTCATTCTGAGTTTTGTTAAGCGTAATGTGGCGCAGGCACTGGAGGTGCTAAAGGGTGGTTTGTTATAGCTGTACGACTGGCCCAGGTGTTAAACAGATATTTCTAGCTGGCTTCAAGGTGGCAGCGCATCATAAATATGTATGTACCTCAGGCGCTCATGGAAAGCAATAAGACATCATCATCACAGAGATCACCTTGCTGTCACTAGCCTCAGCAGGGCCCATTAATAAACACTGACAATCAGAGCCCTTGACCTCCCCCTGGCATCCTCCAGCTCAGACTGAGATGAGCATCCCATCCTTTGATGCCCCAAATGCAGCTTTTAGGGTTCGGTTTGTGGTTAGAGGACACATTTCACCAGATTCTAAAGTCCAAACATTTTAGAAAAGTGTCATCACTTATCATTCTGGTGCCAGTTGTAAATAAAGGGGTAACTGACATCCTGTTCTTAAGGCTTTTAGCAGAATATTTCAACATTACATAACAGAAATCTATTTAAAAAAGCAGATTTACATTTCATGTTCATGTAAAATTAAATCTGTACTTATCTTGTCCAAGTGTGGTTTATATATAATGTATTCAAAGCAGCCATTTGGAGTCTGTTTTGACTAAATTCTTGAATATTATGGAAGTTCTGTCTTTGAGAGCCATGAAAAGACTTTTTTGGTCCCGATTTGTTCACCCTGTGCTGTCGGTTCATGTCACACTGGTACCACTTGTCAAAAGAAATAATAAAATAAATAAATCTTTGTACCCTTTTCAGAAAATATGTCTCAAAACTCCTCTAAATGTCTCTTCTGAGTCCTGCACCTCTTTTTGCTCAACACTTTTGTTAGTGATGGATGTTCAGTTGACCCTTATTGCCCTCTGTTGTGGTTATTTTGTTCTTTGCAGCAGTTACCTACCTGTTGACTGACTTCTTGGTACCATTTTCTGCTTTTACAGGTAAACATTGTTCTCAGGGAACACACACGTCTCCTAAACATTTGGCAGAAGCCCTAAAAAAGGTGCGTGTGATACAATAAATAACATAAAATGCTTTCAATTTCTGACCAGAGGTAGGATTCATGTTTGGATTCTATAAAACATTTCAGCTGCATCGCCGTTCACTCCAGGACAGCAAGTGTCAACCCATGTTTGAGCAAGTAGACTTCAGTGTAAGAGGGGGAGGAATTTGCCTCCAGGTAGCAGAAGCAATGGTGAATGAACAGGAGGCTTTCCCCAGAGGAGCTGCACTCCTTTGCCTGTCTAAGAGGATTGACCTTTGTTTTCCCTGCCTCCACTGAGACAGCCTCTACAGCCAGTGAAGGAGCTCTGAGAGCATCAGCCCTCCTCTGGCCTCCACATTCCTCCATCTATCATCAGATCTCCAATTTGCATCAGTGCCACAAAGTGTTTTAAAGATCTGTGTTATCAGCACACATAGCATTTGTTGCTTCTAAGTCATTTGTCAATTTTCATGCAACTGATTGATCCAAGTAATGAGTCTAAACTGAGTTTAAGGCAGGAAGTTGAATCGCTTTAGTGATTTAAGTAAATACAATAAGAAAAAAGGTCATGATAAAAAGTAAAAATAGGAACGACATTTTGCTATATCTCTATTATGAATAAATGAATATGCAAACATTTACACCATTTTATTCCTGCTGGTATTATATTCTCTAAATTCTGCAGCTCGTCTGATGAATGCATGCATGTTTAGAGTCAAATAAAGCTGTGTGTCTGAGGACGTCTTTCCAGAAAAAGGAATTTGCTGGGAATACACAAATGGAGGCAATTCCTCTGAGGTAGCTCCCGTCTTTTAGCCTCACTCGTCTGTCGCTCCCATTAAAGCTCTGATTTATGGCTTCATAACTGTAATTGCTGAAGGGCAGCTGCTTCACTGCATGATTCAACTAAGTTTCCAGGGTGTCAACTGCATCTCCTGCTGCTCTGCTTGGATCCAGAAATTGCAGGTAACATGCTTCTGATAAATAATACATTGTATACCCTGGTTGCAGCCTAAAAAATAGAACTGCAGCAAAAATAAATGACTTGAACTCAGGATAAAAAAGAAAAACACGCACATTCCTTCATCCCATGTAATCCATCATTTGAACTCTGAACTTTTTGTAATTTAGCGACAAGATTGATGAAATTACTGAATGCTAATCCTGGATTCTAATAGAAGCATCCGGATACAGAAGACGGCTGCCTGCTGTGCGCTGTCATCCCAATACAGATGTACATTTAGAAAGGTCTAATAAGACCTATGGGATGAAGTTTGCAAAATGCAACCAAATCATCAGCCCTCCCGCTCTAAAACGCTTACCTTGTTTTGCATTTCAAATGCAATCATGGATAATTCTGCCACAATTTATTTGAGTGACAGCATGACGATGGCGCAGTGACTGAGAAAGAGCAGTTCATCATGTCGTCATTTCAGATTCGTAATATAAAAAGATAATCCAGAAACACAGAAGTCAGTTTTTACAGTTTGATAAAAGATTTTTTTAAATCCAACTAATTACCGGAGTTGTTTATTACTTTCAACCAAAGCAACCAAACCAGTATCATCAGTTGGTGGTTTGATTTGTTTGATATTCGAAAGGAAAATCTTATTTTTAGTTGTTTTTTTTCCAAATATTTCACTTTATACCTGGAAAAATAATATTTCATGAACTTAATAAATTAAGTTTAATCATTTATCAAAAACCCAATAAGATAAAAGTTAATCTTAGTGTTAAAAAGTCACATTTAATGCAAATTTTATCATTTGTAAATATTTTGTAAACATTTCTTTTAATAATAGGACAATATATTGATAGTTTTTTCCATCTTTCTGTCTCATCTGTGTTTTTTTGTGAGGCCAGTGACAGAATTATTTACTTAAAAATCAAATTGAGAACATTTAACTGTTTATTACTCTTTATACTTCTACTACCATATACTTCAATACTTCCTTTATACCTTTTTAAAAGTAATGAGAGTCCATGAATGGTCTGTATTCACTGGCACTAATAGCAAACGTGTGATCGTTCAGGTTGCACACATTTCAACAGATGTCCGCGCTGCTGCACAGAAAAATACATATTTCTGCTGATATAAACCATCAGATGTGTCACAAAACAGAAATATTCAAATGTACAGTGAGAGCACGCTCACACAGTCAGATTTTCAATAAATGATTTCTATTTTATAAATCCTCATTTTGCTGTTTGGTGACATTAAGGGAGTTTTATGGTGGAAGTGAAAATAAAAAAGGCAAATGTTCCCAAGCTTTGCAATAAAACAAGAGGAAAATGTATTTTTCTAATATTACAGCACATATATAATGTAATATGTCTGGGTTATTGATTCCTGCACTTATAGGAGCCACATGTTTACTCCAACATTGATCTGCTTCTTCTCTGTTTCATTGATTCAACACATCAGCTGCTGTTATTGCACACCGCTAATCAGTTAGACGGGACAGAGAGCGACGCTGGAGGAGTCTGATGTCTGTTTGATACAAACTGAAGTCACAGTTCAAACTATTTAATTTATTACAGTATATTGTTTTTACCTCTATATCATAAATTTTCTAAACTAAAGTTCAAACCTCATGCAAAGACGATTATGGAAGAGTCTGGGTTTTGGTGGATTCTGAGCTTAAATTTGTTGTTAGCCACAATAAAAGCGTCAAAATCATGTATTTCAGACACAATAATCAAAATATAATTTCATAAAACCCAACAAACATGCACCTAATTTGCAAAATAAAGCTATAAAACCCACAAAATTAAAGAATGAATGCCCAAATGCTTTGTGTAGCCTCTTTATAAAGATTTACAGAATACAAAAAGTTTATCTATGAGAGAAGATTAGATTTTTTTAAAACTAGGACTGCTGCGTAATCCTGCATTTACAATTATTTACAAATCAGGGGGAAAAGACAAATTAACACCTAAAAAAAGAAGCATTCTTTTTCTATTATAGCAACAATCAGCCACCAAAAAAATGACTTAATTTGAGTGTAAGATGTCAATAAAACGTGACTGTCCCTGAGCTGTGCTTTAACGTCACACACAGCTAAACTGAATGTGAGAGCAGACATATATTTTCCTTTGAGCAGCTCCCAGTGGCACGCTTCCTTGGCCTTGCCTCTGATTGCCATATTACCCAACATCTGGGGATTATAATGTGCTTATTTAGTGACAACCAGCGAGTGTACACACAACAACACAAACAAGCTGCTCAACAAAGGACAGGCGGAATATGGAGACAAATAACTGCAAACAAGGGGAAACTGTAGCATAAATATGAATTTTTATTAGATTACTCCAAATTTATTTATACAGGAATAACTATAATGTTTGTTTTTTTAAATGCGGTCATTACATTTTGTAGGGTTTTATTCTTTTTTTTTTCAGTAAATTATTATAAATTTACCTGTTTTATGCAGTTTTTCATCAATTTTATGAATATTTTTCCACAACTGCTCCATAATACAACAGAAACTGCAGAGTTTTTCCTTCGCTAGAATCCCCTACTGATTTGATTTGCACAATTTGATTGAAGATTTTAAGGCTTCTTTTCATTTTTGCACCAAAAAGATGAATACATTGAGATATATTTTTTAAATAATTGGTTTTTAATCCCTGATCCTGATCTGAGTTTGAGATTAAACTCCTGATTTTTGTCATCTAAACTCTAAAAGTGGACAATTTTGTTCCAGAATAAAACCATAATTAGTGTTCCCCAAAACCCCAAAATCACCCCCAACAGATTAGCTAAATGTGTATTTCATAACATTTCAAGACGCTTCCTTCAGACTATCGTGTGAAGTCATCAGACGGTCAGATTATTACAAATCCCAGGTCAGACAGGAGAAAAAGGAGGAAATAGCTGTAATGAGTGAGCATATGTTTATACATGCGTCGTTGCTCAGGATATGATTAGTGAAATTAAACTTTGTCAATAGACATAATCAAATTGTCTGTAATCTGACAGGCTCGTTTATCATCCAATGGCAGGTTACTTCCTGTCTAGACCAGAACACTCAATCTGTTCCGGTGAGCAGAACACAAGCTTAGATTGTTGTAAAACTGTATTTTGCAGCCAAGTGCTAGAAGTTAGCACATCAAGGGTTGTAGTCTGAAAGTCCTGCTTCTAATTCTAAACCTATACAGGCACTCCAGTGAAAGCAGGGAGGCATTACTGATTAAAGGTTTAGGGATAAAAGAATTCTTCTTTTCCATGGCAACACACAGGAATTTAACACGAGCAGAAGCCACAGCAAATGAGCAGGACATGCAGACATAGTTGTAAATCAAGACATTAATTGAAAAGTTTCATGTTTTCTTCAATAAAGCACAACTTTTGCAGCAATTCTATGTGTCTTTTTTCAAGGTGATCTCTCTTGCATCCTGGAGCATCTCCTAATACATGGATGAGCTAGATGAAGTCTTCCACCAGACAGTCACAAAAACATCTCCAGATCTAGACTGCTGGCTACAATCAGAATTCTGATTATTCTTTAAATATTTCTGATGCATGTTGGAGGTTGGGTCATTTTCCTGTCGCCTGCATGACCTTCCTCCCTTAACATCCCTTCTAATATGCACAAATCTCTAATTTCACCACCTCCAAACCCCACAGACCACCTGGTATTTAATTAGCATCCAATGAACCTGGATTCACAGCCATACCAGGACTCTCACATGCAAAAAACTGAAGATTTTTCATCAAATCATAATCTGATTTATAAATTATTGGTAAAATTGCATTCAAATACCTATTTTGAGGGAAAATAAAGACATTCCCAAGTGATCCCAGACTTTTGAGTGATAATTTATGTTGCGGCCATGCCCTGTCATCCCACCAGGACCTTGAAATGCTGCTAACAAAAACCAACACAACCTCTCTATGGAAGCTTTGTCATCACGCTCTGTCATGAGTAATGGAGGAACAACTGCATTCTCAATGGGCTCCAGAAGACCTTCCCAAGACCTTGCACGGCCCATGCACATCCTGGGTGTGTTTCATGTTGTAGCAACGGAGCTCTAACATACATTTTTAAAGGTTTTATTCACTCAGCCTTAAGTTTCACACCGGGAGTCTCTTTTCTTGGAGGTAGGATTGATAACTAAAGAATACAGAGATATCATTATTTTATCCTCTTCCTTTGTAATGATGTGTGATCCTCTGCTTTGTAAACCGCCAGCAAAAACAGAGGTATAAATGATGAAACAGTTATAATATTCATTTCTTTCATATACAGAGAATCATATCATCTACAGTATTCAGTTGGGGGGATATTACCTCCTAACTGAAACCAGGTGACGCACAGCTCCAAATAAACAATACTTATCAAATAATTTACTTAGACTCCTCATATACTAATTAGGGATGTTTACTTTGGCAATAATCATTTTCAATTTCACGCCATTTTAACTTGAAGTTAATTAAAACAAGGTTGTTCATTAGTGCGGTTCCAGACCCTAGCCACCGCACCTGCACCATAATGCAATGCAAATAGGTGGCAGGGGGAGGACGTAAGTGCTTTTTACATTTTGTTCAAGGAAGTCTCCTATTTTTTAAAAAAAGGAAGCCGTAATAGAAAAGAAAGAAAAACATTCCATTAAAATAAGCCCACAGATGTACTCACAGATGGAAATATATACAGTTATTAAGTGTTCATAAAGAAACATTTGCAGAAATGAGGAGTTTCTTTTTCTCCACTAACGACATGTCAATTTCAAAGGCATCACAGCATGAAATGCTAATTTTTATGCTCTAATATTTCCAGACTCACTGCTGCCCTCGTGTTAGAAGGGACTGCAGAAACCAGACACGGGAACAATCAGGTGCTTATCAACATTTTAAATGAAATACTCTCCAGAGGGCTGTGTTTGTCTCATGAAAAATAACCCAATTAAAAGAGGCTTGACAAATGACCTTTCTGAAGGTAAAAATAATGAGCAGAATAGTGCCTTGTAAATAATTCTACTGAGAAACACAAAGCGCCCGTGACTTCAGGCTCATGTTGTCGATTGACAAACTGGGTGGGAAGTTTGCTGCGGCTCCAATTGCCTCCATTGTTTAGAGACAGACAAGAGAAAAGTCTGACAGCTTCAGAAGTAAAATAAAAATATTTTATCTGCCGTTTGTCCCTGTGAAATCCTCGGGTTTCTGCAGAGAGGCCAGAGATTTTTGACATGCGGCAAAGTGTGTTTGTGCAGAATAGATTTGCCACGCAGGCACATATGAGGCCTATCTAAAACAGTAACAGCAATTTAACAAAGGCTGGGATTTTTTTTTCCTATCAAAATTCAAAGGACCAAGTACTTTCCACAGCTAACCTTAGAACCCCCCCCCCCCCCCCCCCCCCCCCCCCCC